>CAUYON010070140.1:0-41878 GCA_963573935.1 Arctocebus calabarensis | reverse complement strand
AATGCTACAAGCTGATTAGTACATTTTAGAAAATAACAGTGAGTTAAATTATTTTTATTAACTAAAAATCTAGAAGTGGTAAAACTGTGACCCAAGAGGTATTTGGTCTTCTACTATTATGTTTCTATACATTAGTTTCATAATATATGTGAATTTTCTCTTCAAAAATACTTTTTTTTTGAGACAGAGCCTCAAGCTGTCGCCCTGGGTAGAGTGCTATGGCATGACAGCTCACAGCAACCCTCAATTCCTGGGCTCAAGCGAGTCTCTTGCCTCCACCTCCCAAGTAGCTGGGACTACAGGCGCCCGCCACAATGCCTGGCCATTTTTTGGTTGCAGCCATCTTTGTTGTTTGGCGGGCCCAGGGCTGGATTCGAACCCGCCAGCTCAGGTGTACGTGGCTGGCACCTTAGCCCGTTGAGCCACAGGTGCCGAGCCTCTTCAAAAATACTTTGATGTTCAAGTGTAAATATGTGTGCCCATGAAGTTGTAAATATTATTTAAATAGTTGTAATGTTTCTTGTTACTTGATATATTAAAGGTGTAGGTTTTAAAGGGAAAAAAAAATAAATTCTGTGCTCAGAGAGATTTAATTAGAAAGGCAACTGCTAATCCAGATTTGAAGCCAACAGCAAATCAAAGCAATTGTCTTGCACCAGTTGCTTTGATCATCAGATCGTGGCCTAGTTCTTTTAGGCCAAAATCAGAGAGACGGTGAGGGATAAACGAACCCAAGAGAACCATCAGGAAGATGTGCGGGAAGAGCTTGCAATTCCATCACTCGGCCTTGGTTTCTGAGTGAGCCATGGCACACACTCAGACTGACCCAGCTGGTCAGACCATGAAGTCCAGCCCCACATTCTTCAAACACAAAAATGGAGGCCTGGACAAGGGGAGGTGGGCAGGGGGCTGAGGCAGCCACACAGCCGGACCAGTCTGGGCCGTCCTGGGAGCCTGATAATCAGTTGCACTTCCGTCAGATATTTTGTAGTCACTTACAGACTGAGCCCTGTGAGGCAAAGACTGAGACAGACGACAGGGCAGGGCTCAACATCTCACTTTCCTTGCCCAAGCGGTAGCTGTGGCCCAAACCTGCCTCCCCTCCAGTCGACCCAACTCACCTTCCCAGGTTGGGCAGCATTCATACCTGCTGTTAAACAAACGTTCCTGGGAGAAGTTAAACAAACGTTTCCTTAAAGTGGTTTATCAAAACATGCCAGTGGAGTCCTGGAAAAGGAAATTATCTCTGTCCCATGAAGGTGCTTCCTTACCCCTTCTTGTAGGCATTGGAGATGGTTGACTTGCCTTTGATCTGGCTCTGCGTGGCCAGGGTCTTCCTATTCTCCAGGCAACCTGACCAGATAAGGAAGAAAGGAACACTTAGAGCAGTAAGTCTGACCCTCGGGATCCAGGTAGCCAGGTAGGAAGGTGTGGTGTGCTGACCGAGTGTGGCCCTGGGGCCCTGCAGACCTCTGGGATAAATCATTTGCAGACAGGGAACCTGGAGGTTGCGCTCAGCTTCCTCTCCCCACCATCGCAGCCCTGGAGGGCAGCAAGTATTATGGGATGGGGGTGGTCAGCGTTCAGGGCTGATGCTTTGCCACCCCCATAAGGTCATCATGCCAACTCGGTTTTAGGTTCAAGATTTTTCTTTTCAAACTCAGACCTTGGCAATTTGTCAATGCAAGCACGAGCTATCTGCAAAGAAAGTGTGCTTCCAAATGGGCCACTGGTACCCACAGGTCTGAAGGTACCTGAGCCATGGCAACTGGTCACAACACCATGTACACGGGGACCAGGCCAAGCCGGGGGTCCTGTGGGTGCTCCTGGAAAGGAGCCCTGGCAGATGTGGGAGGAGGTGGACTCAGAGAAAAAGAGGGAAAACACAGCAGAAGACATAGGAAATGGGGTGAGGAAGGAAAGGATGAAAAGAAAAAGGAGAAAAGATTAAAGCTGCAGAGGAAGACAGTGGGAAGGAGAGTGCTACCATTTGGATATTTGTTCCCCAGAATCTGTGATGAAATTTGACCCCCAGTGTCAGAAGTGGGGCCTAAGGCAAGTGGGTCATGGGGACAGATGCCTCCTGAGATTAACGCCCTCCCTTGGGGTGAGTTCTCACTCTTACTAGTTCTCTTGAGTGGTTGTTAAAAAGAGCCTGGCCCCTCCCCCACTCCTTGCTCACCATGCATCTCTGCACACAGCGCCTGCTCCCCATCACAGTCTGCAGGAGTGGAAGCAGCCTGAGGACGCCCCCAGAAGCTGAGCCGAGCCCGATGCCTTTCTTCTCATGTAGCTTACAGAGCCATGAGCCAAATCAAACCTCTTTTCTTTATAAATTATGCAATACAAATAGATTACAACAAAAGACAAGATAGGGGGAGGGTATCCCCTCCCCACCCCCGAGAAGGGAGAAAGCAGGGCTGGGCAGGAGTGAGAAGGACTGTGAAGAGAAAGAGGACAGAGAAAAGGCCTGGGCTGTCTCTGCTGAGGCCTGGCCTTGGGGGACAAGGTCTCTTCACCTGAAAGGAAGGCTGACTTTGCACAAATTCCATCATCTGCCTGCCACCCACATGCCAGGCCAACTTCTCTTCCAAGGTTCTGGACCATCCCAGGGCTGAGAGCCACCTTTTCTAGAAATGCAGACTAAAGGCCTCTGGGAGGCAGGAGCCCAGACTGGTGTCCCTGTGTCCTCTGGCAGGCCATGGTGTTATCAAGGAGTCACCTGCAGGTGCATGGGCCCCTAGCATGCCCACAGGCTGAGGTGCTCACACAGAGGCCCCAGGACCTGCACGAAGCCCAGGGAGCCGTACAGAACTGCTGAGGCCTGCACAGCAGGCTGAGCATTCACAGAAGCTCAGTGCTCTCAGGCAGCCCCGCTGTGCTATATCATCCTATTCTATATCGTGTGCTATATCACGGGGCCAGGGCCAGCCACTGACCTTCGTTGTCACCATGGTAAGTTCCAAAGCTAGACTGGGTATAAGCAGCATTTGGATGTTTTTTTGCCCAAACCCAAAGCAGCTTCCTTTGATAACAGTGTAAGGGTTGGGCACCCAGGGTGGACCAGAAGAGGAGGGCAGGGAAGAGGCAGGAACTCAATAGCACCAGCTCTGTCGCAGGGACCAGCCAGCCGGGAAGGCCATGCCTGCTGGAGAGGCTGGGCCTGAACACTCCGTCGTGTCTGGTGTCTGTGTCTCCTACTGCTCACTACAGTCCCAGAATCTTATTCCTGTGTTTATGGTGGAGGAATCACCGGCCATGGAACAATTACCATGTTGCAAACAACCATGAGAGAAACATAAAATTAAATTCAAGTGGTGGGAGGGAGGAGGGAATAGGACTGATAAACTCTCACCTAATGGGTGCAATGCAGGGGTAGATAGCACACCCTCTGGGTGAAGGGCTCAGCTACAACTTGAACTTTACCTAATAAACACAAACAATGTAACCTAATCATTGTACCCTCGTATTAATCTGAGATTTTCTTTAAAAGCATTATGGCTCGGAAGTGAGAAGAAAAACAAATAGGCACACTTTGAAATCTGCCTTCTTTAGGACCTCTGTAGCAAATTTCTCAGGTGTGGGGCAACCCAGAGCTCCAGGGCCCTGCTGGGAAGCTGCTGGATTACTGACATTTATACAAGAAAAAAAAAAAAAAAAGCCCATCAGCCTGGCTCAGATAAGAAGAACACATCTAGCCCCAGGAAGCCAGGAGTGTGTGCCTTGCAAGCAAATGGCAGTGCTGCCTGAGCATAAGAAAAGTTGAATTCAAAGCTTTAAAACAATGAGATGATCACACCTCCTGCTTTTAAGAAATAGAGCAAGAAACGATGAGATTGTCTTTAACTTAGCTATTTGCACCCACTTTGCAGAGCAAGGCAGGACAGCAGGAGGTCATGAGCACAGCCTTTGGAGTCACGCTGCCTGTGTTTGCCCTCGCTCTCCTATCTTTGCAACCCTCTGAGCCTTGGATTTCTCATCTGAAGCTCTAGGGAGCTGTTGTGAAGAGTATGAGATCTGTGGAAAGTGCTCAGAACAGGATCAGGGACATGCTAAAAGTTCCACCAAATGTTAGTGGTTACAACTAACTCAATTAGCACATGCAGCAGCTGATTTATGAAGTAGCTAATTTTTATAATAGAATAGGATGTGTATAATAGAGCTGTCCACAAGCCGGGTTACCAATTCCTTTACCTTCTAACATGAACAGAGCCATGTGAAGATGTGTTTCTATTCCACTACATTAAATTAGGCAAGATCCAAATAAATCATCTTATCTAGACCATTTACTTTTTTAAAATGTATAATACGATGGCTTTTTAGTATATTTGCAGCGTTGATCAACCATCGCCCTAATCTGATTCATTTCCTTCACCCCCAAAAGAAACCCCAGACCCATCTGCAGTGACTCCCCATTTCTCCCAAACCCTTCTTTCTCCTTGGTCTCAGGCAACGGCTGACCCACTCTCTGCCTCTACGGATTTGCTGATTCTTAGCTGGATTCCTTCACTTATACTAATATTTTCAAGGTCGTCTTCAGTTGCCAGACCCTTGAGTTTCCACTTTTTTGGCCATTATGAATGATGCTTTTACAGACATTCAAGTACAAGTATTTATGTGAACGTGTTTTCATTTCTCTTGGTTATCAAGAGAATTCCCTCATATGGTAACTTTATGTTTATTCTGTAGGGAACTGCGAAACTGTTTCCAAAGTGACCACATTTTATATCTATCCTAGCAAAAAGTGAGGGTTCTGACTTTCCTAAGTACTCACCAACAGTTATTGTCTTTTTAATTCAAGTCATTCTAGTGGGTATAAAGTAATATTTCATTATGGTTTTGATTTCTGTTTTCCTGGTGGTCAAATGGGATCAAGCATCTTTCCATATGCTTATTGGTCCTTTATATATTCTCTTCGAGGGAATGGCAATTCAAATCTTTTGTCCATTTTAAAACGTGGATTGTCATTTTGCTATTGAATTGTGTTTCGTATATGTTCTAGTTTCAAGTCCCTTATCAGGATCTATGATTTGCAAATATTTCTTTTCTTTTCTTTTCTTTTTTTTTTTCTGAGACAGAGTCTCAAGCTGTCCTGAGTAGAGTGCTATGGCATCACAGTTTACAGCAACCTCCAACTCCTGGGCTCAAGCAATTCTCCTGCCTCTGCCTCCCAAGTAGCTGGGACCACAGGCGCCCATCACAACGCCTGGCTATTTTTTGGTTGCAGCCATCATTGTTGTTTGGCAGGCCCAGGCTGGATTTGAACCCGCCAGCTCAGGTGGCTGGCGCCTTAGCCATTTGAACCACAAGCGCCGAGTCGATTTGCAAATATTTCTTGCCATCATAGAAATTGTCATCTCATTTTCTTGATGATAGCATTTGATGCATGAAAGTTTCTAATTGTAATAAAGTCCAACTTGTCAAACTTCTCTTTTTATCAGTTGCACATTTGTTGTCATAGCTAAGAATTTACTGCCTAATTGAGGCTGGGCTATAATCCTATAATCCTAACACTCTGGGAAGCCAAGGCAAGCGGACTGCCTGCACTCAGGAGTTTGAGACCAGCCTGAGCAAAGCGAAACCTAATCTCTACTAAAAATAGAAAAATAAACTGGGCATTATGGTGGACACCTGTAATCCCAGCTACCTGGGAGGCCGAGGCAAGAGGATTCCTTAAGCCCAAGAGTTGGACATTGCTGTGAGTTATGATGCCATGGCCCTTTACCTAGGGCAATAGAGTGAGACTCTGTCTCAAAAAAAAAAAAAAAAAAAGTAAGAAAGAAATTATTGCCTAATTGAGGAGGAAAATTTGTTCTATATTTTCTCCTGAGAATCTTATAGTTTTATCTCAGAGTGTTATCTCATTTAAACCAATGAGGAACTAAGACCCGATGAGGGTACAATTTGCTCCAAATTACATTGTTAGTAACAGACAAATAATTTTTTAAAAACCAACTTCATTTTGTAGAGCCTAAAGTCAATATATTTCAATATCAAAGAGGATCTCAAGTTGCATTAAAAATGATCCTAAAATTCAATTTATGTTCATTGTGAAACAGAATCAACTTTTAATTTGCCGTTAATAGTGATAAGAACAGTCTCCATTTCTTGAGCAGTATCCTGGGTCAGACACTATTCTACTTTTACTTGTGTTCTCTTCCTGTTTCTCAAAGCTACCTTGCAAAAATATACTATTTTTAACTTTAAGATGGGGAGCTTGGTACTCAGAAAGTTTTTTAGTAACACATCCAAAATAACAATTAACAAAAGGCAAAGCTAGGTTTTAAACCCAGGGCCCTCCTTCTCTTTGTAGGGTATCCTATTAGGAAAACAAATACTTTTCACTGGAATACTAATAAAGGGATGTGGAAGATAAGAACCTGCTGATGACCTGAACTGGACCCCACTTGCCACATTCATCCCTTGTCACATCTGTGGGTAATTTCTCTTGGTTGGGTTATGTTGATTTGCAGTGGTCAGAATCCAGACACCACAAAGCAACTGAGTTGTAATGAAGTCCTGATCCTTTTTCTTTAAATCTAATTTTCCACTTGGTTTGGCTAGGGCAGGAAGATGTCAAATTCTGTGGCAGAGGTCAGCCCTATGAGATGTTTGTCTCTATTTACATAATTCATCAGAACATTTCAGTCGGGGGGTGGGGGGTCCATCTTCACTGACATTAGCCTTGGGATAGGAGGGGATCAGTCCCACGCTTAGATTTTAGTGTTTGCCACGAAAGACCTGAAGTTTGCAGTTTCAATCAGGCATATTTATTTACATGTGGAAATTCCCAGTGGGAAGCTGAAGAGCACAATTTAGGAATAATCCCCAAGTGGGAAATTGAACAGTACACTAAGCTCCTTTTATTTCCCTTTAATTTACCATTGGTATCATTACCATTATTTTGTTAACCATTTCACTAGCAATGATGTAACTTGGGAGCCAGGTAATTGCAGCCAAATGGGGAAGATACTTCTGTGCAGTATTTAGTTAGCAAAGACTTTCCTTCACCTTTTAAGGGCCGGGTGTTCGTTTTTTCCTTTACTCAGGCAGCGTAGAGCTGCCTCGAAATGCAGAAGATGTTAAGAGCTCCCTGCAGCGTAATGAACTCCACACTCAGTTGAAGAGAGGTTTCTGCAATTTTCGGCTCGCTGCTGCCTGAAACTGTATCACTCTGCACAGTGAAGTGGTTTCCTGAGATTTTAGCAAGCCAGGTAAGACAGACCCTGACTGTTCGGAATAAAAGATCAGGACTTGGAGCTCAGAAACCTGACTCCACTGTTTGACTCTGGGAAAGTGATCTGTGCTCTCTGAGTCTCTATTTTCTTAATTATCCAAAAGAAAGTTAATATTACTTACCTTACCCCATAGGTTGTTGGGCAGTAAATGAGGTAAGAAGAGGCCCAGAAAATTCCTTAGCCTGTCATAGGTGTTCAAAATATGCTGTACTTCTCCTGAACAAAGACCTGGCACGGAAGAACAACTGATTGGAAGAGAAGTACATTCTGCTTAGCAAAAAGGAAGACCTTGGAGGGGCCACAAAGGTGTTTGGGATGGGCCTAGGTCTCCATATTCAACTTGAGGGTCCCGGATTACCTTTGAGTGGCAATGTGGGGGGCTATACCTGTCTCCCCTCCCATCCTGCTGTCTCCCCTCACCTGCTCCCCCCATCACCCTCCTGCATGGCAGCCTTCTCTCCTCTCTGCCAGTGCACTGACCCTTCCCTGCTCACGCTGGTCCCACAGCTGCCACCTCTGCATGACTCCCCCCACTCCCATCCCTAATGCTCCAGGTCAGAGCTTCTTTGCCATTTGTTTTTGTCATGTCCCCTGGGACCTGCCCCCCTGCCCCATTGACTCTCACAGATCACCCTGTGCCTTTCTTTCTACACAACACACATTGGTTTGTAACTAAGTGGGCTTCATACTATGTGGGATTTTTAATTTAAAACATCTTCCACCACTAGACCTGGAAGTCCGGATCTGGTCTGGGACTATTCTGCTTTTCTGCTTATTACCATCTCCTTTGGAGGTATTCAGTAATACTCGTTGAATGAATGAATGAGGAAACTTTGGGGGGAAAGGGAGGAGGGCACTTTGATGCTGACTGTTGGAACTCTTAGAGTCACAAAAGCAGGACATGAAAGTATTGATAATCACCTGACACATGGTGCTTTCTATCTGCCAGGACCTTGTCAAAGTCAAAGCACTTCTGTGCATTAACTTATCCAGTCTCCACCACGATCCTATGAGTCCTATCATCCCCACTGCAAAGCTGAGGAAGCTGAGGCACAGAGAAGTCATGCTCAGATAGCAGTGCCAGAGCCGTGACTCAGCCTAGACACCCAGGCTCCAGAATACAAACTTTTAGCTATCACACCAGGCTTTTCTGTACACACTCCCTCTCCATAGAATCTACTTTTCCTCTCCGATCCTCCTCTGCATATGCTTGGGGCCTGTTTCCAAGTGAAATAGCACTTCTTGAGGGAGACCTTTCCAGAGTCCCACCATGGGTCAAGCCTGTGACCATCAGCATTCGCAGCATCCTAACCTTTGTATTCACAACCTCTGGTGCTTATTTCCTCCCTGATTGCAGGGCATGTCTTATTTGTCTCTGGATCTTTTGCGGCAAGTAGCACAAGGCTTGGGATATGGTAGTTGCTCAAAAACCATTAGCTAAAATGGAATGCTCCAATGTCCTCAGAAGCTCACTGTTTGCCTAGACTGGCAAAATTCATTAAATTAATAGGATTAAAATATGCATAACTTTAGCCCAGCCATCCCATAGCTAAGAGTTTACTAGTAAAGAGATAATCATGCAAGTACAAAATGATGTTGATGATAATGGAAAAGAAAAAAAAATGATGATAGTGATCAATGGTGAACTAATGGATTATATTATTTAGCAGCCATTAGAAATGGTAGTATAGGCCCGGTGCCTGTGGCTCAAGTGGCTAAGGCACCAGCCACATACACCTGAGCTGAAAGGTTCAAATCCAGCCTGGGCCTGCCAAACAACAATGACGGCTGCAACCAAAAATAGCTAGGCATTATGGTGGGCACCTGTGGTCCCAGCTACTTGGGAAGCTGAGGCAAGAGAATCACTTGAGTCCAGGAGTGGGAGGTTGCTGTGAGCTGTGATACCAGAGCACTCTACCCAGGGCGACAGCTTGAGTCTCTGGCTCAAAAAAAAAAAAAGGTGGGGTGGTATAGGAGAGCTACAGATGACATAGAACTCTGCCCAAGTTATATTGGTGAGTGCAAAACAAACAAAGAAACAAAAAAAAAGCGCAGACTACGAGGAAGCTCATTTTACTGAGAGCTTACCAACTTACAGTCGGGCATCACGCTAAGCCCCTTTACATACATCAGCTCATTCAGTCTTCACAGCAATCCTATGAAATAGGTTTGTTCTACTATAATCCCTAACATACAGACAATAAACTGAAGAGTAAGCCTCTAAACCAGATTTCAACCTAGAATTTTCTTCGGAGTTTGTAGTCCTTGTCACCATGTTATAGTGTCCCGTGATCCTATTACGTGAGATTGCATCACACGGGGACAGACGCTGCCAGACACTCCTCATCCAGCCTCCTCCTTTCATGGTAGTAGGATTCTGAGCTGGGCACAGGGCTGCCAGAACAAGGACTGAATTTCCCAAGTCCCTTACAGCTGGCATGGCCACATAACGTCATTTAGGCCAGCGGGACGTAAGCAGAAATAGTCTGTAGAACTATTCGGGTCGCCTCTCTCTCTGCTTCTCTTTTGTTTTGTTCCTGTTTTGTCCTGTTTTCTGGAATGCAGATGCTGATCTTTGGAACCTAAGGTGCAGGTCACTACGGTTTAGCACCAAGATAGAGCCTGGGCGACTGACACCGTGGGGAGCCCTGCCCATTCCCACTCTCCACCTAGACTTCCACGTGGGAGAGAGATGAGCTTCTGTTACGGCGACATCATTGTTACTTTGGTTTTCATCACTCACAGCTGACTGTAACGTAACACAGGCACACACGTGCATAGAGAAGTGTATGCAAGGATATTCATCGTAACCGTGGCACCTCAGGACTGTAGGATTGGTAGTGATATTTTACATTATCTTCAGAACTGCCTGAGTACACAGGCCACTTCATACAAAAGCAACAAATCAAAAGAAAAATGTCACACTGCCCTCCACCTTTGACCTGATGGTTTCAGGTCAGTAGCTGGGTCCTTCCCTGCCTGCAGCCCATCCCCAGCTCTGTGACTCTGGATGACTGCTCACCCTGGTTCTCTGGCTTGCCTGACATTGAGGCTTGAGCATATATCTGCAAAAAATGTACCCATGGCATACCACTCTTTTGGGAAGGGGAAGAAAGTTTCATCTATGCCCTCTGCTTCCCTAAGAAAGAAAAACACTCAGATTATCAAGTCAGTGTCTCCAAATGAAAGAGAGATGTGAATACACTGTATTTCATTCATTTATTCAATGAATATTGATCGAGGGACTGTATATTCTAAGCTGAGTTCCAGGTTGGAGAAACTGCAGCAAACAAGAGCCTTTCATGTGTATGTGTTCTAGCGGAGGGAACAAAATCAACAAACAAGCATTTAGGTGCATCTGTGTGACCTTTTAGCCAACCTAAGGTTGAAGCCATCAATTAGTGATAGTTTAAATGTCTCCTTGATTCATTTATTTACTTGACAAGCATGTTCCAAGTGCCTGGACATGCAAGGCTGGAAACTGGGAATCTGAAGATGAGCAAGATTCAGCCAGTGTAAAGACGTGTCAGTGCTGTAAGGTTGCACCGTGGTAAGGTAGGAGTTACAATCAGATGAGCTCCCAACCTTGCCTGGAGAGGGGTGCAAGGAAGACTTTGGGGCCATATCAGCTGACCTAAGTTCTGAAGGGTGAATGAACATTGCCAGCGTATGCTTCGGCCTCAGTGGGAAGGATTCTTCTGCAGTGCAGACAGTAGGAACAGGAGAATTCAAGGGGCCCCCGTATCGTTCAAGTACACAGGGCAACTCAGCTAAAGCCTAGTGGGAGGATTCAGATATGTGTGACTAATGGATGAGCTGGGTCACCTCATACTGAAAAGTACCATTTGCCTGGAGTCGAGGGGGAAAGACAGGACTGGAGAGGATAGAATGGGGTGTCAGCTTAGCTCATGGTCCCCAGCCTGGTCCCACACGCTGTGTCTCAACCCGAGGAGGACAGGCAGGGCCTGGAGGAGTTGCATTCAGGAAGGCCTATGTGAGACTCAGGGGGTGGGGCTTAAGGGATCAGGTGACAAGAGGACTGAGGGGGACAAGCCTCCTTCCCATGTGCTCTCGCGTTGACATGTGGCTTCACTCAGGGACTGTTTCAGGACTGCGTTGCTGCCTGACCTCACAGGGCTGCAGGCTGGGAATACTGGAAGACACGGCCTAGAGAAGGAACGTGTCCTTAGCAAGGCACAGGCCTGATCTCAAGGGATAAGACAGCACCTTAAGTGGCTTCCCAAGCAGTGACAATCAGTGAGGGCGCCACAGCAAAGAATGTGTGGTTGGGGGGAGACACTGACAGGCCACCTACTCCAAGCTGGCTGTGATGAACAGGTCACCACACAGTGCCTGGAGTATGAGGTGGTCTCGGAAGTTTTGGCAGGGTAGACAGAGGTGCCTAAAGCCCGTGAGCTTGTGAGACCTCAGAAACCCAAGATACAGAAGTTTTTAGAAAGAAGCAAGAATGATGATATGTTGCTATTACTATTAATAAGTAATAGCTAATGCTTTTCTCTCTCTCTCTCTCTTTTTTTTTTGAAATAGAGTCTCACCCTATGCCCTGAGCAGAGTGCCGTGGTGTCATAGCTCCCTGCAACCTCAGACGCAGGCCATGGGCATCCTACTGCCTCAGCCGCCCAAAGCCGAAGCTGCTGGGATTATAGGCGCTCACCGCAGCACCCAGCTGGGTTTTACGTTTTTTTCATGAGTTGGGGGTCTCACTCTCAGAGAAGTCTTGAACTCCTGAGCTCAAGCAATCCTCCTGTCTCAGCCTCCCACAGTGCTAGGATTATATGCGTAAACCACTGGGCCTGGCAGCTAATGCTTTTGGACATAAATTATATGCTAAATCCTTATGAAGAAGTCATTTCATTTAAACATTTAAACTCATAACACCCCTTTGTGTTATGTGCATTATTGGTATAATCTTAAAAATTGGCTTTTCAAGAGTTACATATCAGCCATTGCTGGCTTGCAGATTCCCTTTTTCTCAAAGAACAGAATTCTTATGCCATAAATCACAGGATCCATCCAGAAAGAACCCCCTCTTCTCCCAGCACATCCCAGGGCTGCTTCTGTCAGCCAAAACAGGCCTTTGCACTCTGCTGCAGCCTTGAAGGCCAGACACTCATCTTTTCCCTTTACGGATTCCATTAGTGTTGTTTACAGCGATTTGACATTTGTTCACCCAGAGCTAACTGCAGGGCAATTCTACAATTACAGTGGTGTTTGTTTTTGTTTTTTGTTGGTTTTTTCTTTTCCAATAAAGATTGAAAGGTTGAACATGTAATGTTAACATTCAACCTAGTGCAAAAACATTTTAACCAAAAGACTTTCAAAATTGATTTTTTGCAGTGAGCAACTCGGAAAACATTTGTTAGAAGTAACTTAGCAGCTTAAATTAAAAACATCAAATAAAATAAAAAAATTACTTACATAAATATAGACATACACACACAAGTATATTACATTCTTCCGACTGGCTATAGGGTGGCTGACCAAGCCGGGCAGTTCAGGTTCAGCTCCTAGCTGTTCTGTGTATAGGCTGGGAAGGCTGACTCTCTTCCACAGGTCATTCATCCCCTTTCTAGGACTGAGAGGTCACCTGCTTTTCTTATGGAGAATATAGGAATGAACACAAGAGGAAAAAGCAGACAAACTTGAGGTCTCTTAAGGTCTTGGCTTAATGTCACTTCTGCCCAAACATCGTTGGTCAAAGGACATGGGACCAAGATTTAGCTTATGACGAAGACACATGAGTGCAGATTGTAGTGTAAAACTGACACCAATAGTTCAAGCTAGCAGGTATATAATGAGTTTTATTTCTATTATTCTGTTATCAGGAGCTATTCTGAACCTGTTTGAACATATACTTTTGTTTACTTGTCCAATTGTCTTGTGATAAATTTCTAGTCAAATTATATCAAGGGGCATATGCATTTCAAATACCAATGCACCTTGTTCAGAGTGCTCCAAAAAGATTGTATAGTTCTGGAAACTGTAAAAGAGAGTGCTAGTTTCACCACACTGTTGCCATCACTAGGCTTTTTTTTTTTTGGCCAGGGCTGGGTTTAAACCCACCACCTCTGGCATATGGGGCTGGCGCTCTACTCCTTTGAGCCACAGGCACTACCCCCGCCATCACTAGGTTTTGTCAATTAAAAAAATAATCTTTGCCCATCCAGACAGAAGAAATAATGATCTTGACTTTTATTATATTTTTGATTATAAATGAGGTTTGGAAACATTTTATGTTTATTGGCCTTTTATATTTCCCTTTGTAAGTGACGTCTTCATGCCTTCTTCATAAACTTACTTTTTCAAATAAAATCAGATTTTCACAAAACTAGGATGAAGTCAAAGCTCATCTTAACTCCTATGGAATTCTGTACGCTGTGGTCTCACTCCCACACCCTTTCCTAAGGCAGAGTACAATTAGGAAAGTTAGCAGAAGATAAGGTCATGATAAGGGTTCCTGCCCTTAACTTGACTGGGGAAAAGCCATGGATACCAGACGGATCAGGCAGGCAGGGCCCGGGTCAGTCTTCTGTAAAGGGTGTCAATTCCTGTCCCTAACGATGCTGACTCAGAAGGAAGAAACCTGCTACATTTTTTTGCCATATTGTTTTGCAATTCCTCTCTAATCAATGCTGTGGGACAGCTAAATGATTTCTAGTGCAGGGGATCATTATTTAAATATATTCAAGTCTAAAATCAGTCCCAGTTAGCAGGTTCTGGAAAGAAAATAGCAATTCTGAATCTTCCCAGTGTGGCTAGAAACACTTCAAACTCAGAAGGGAATGTCAAGTGCTCCTTCCTTTCTGTCATTTTGCTTTCTTTGGGACAGCCTGATGGGAGAACTGAGAGTCTTAGAAACTGGAAGGATTATGCTGGAGACCGGCTTGTATGAGAATAACAGTAGTAACAACAGATTATGGTCACATAGCGCTAAGTGGCTGGCATTCGTTTGGGGACTTTATTCATGTACATAAACTCATTTAATCCCTGCCATGACCAGAGGAAACTGAGAAAGAAAGAGTATTTTGCTCAGTGACCCACAGCCAATAAATGGTTGAGCCAGCATTCAAACTCAGGCAGTCTGGCTCAAGAGTCAGTGCTTTTAATCACTTTACTAGAATTTCCCCAAACACACAGCATTTCATAAAGTAGATTCTGAAGAATGCTGATCTTGTGTGCTGCAGGTAAAAGGAAGTCTTCGGTTGAGATGAACAGGCCTCTTTATCTCCCACACACTAGGGCCTATAATATGCCAGTCTAAATACCAGTTTTTTGGGTTTTTTTTGTAGAGACAGAGTCTCACTTTATCACCCTTGGTAGAGTGCTGTGGCGTCACAGCTCACAGCAACCTCCAACTCCTGGGCTTAGGCAATTCTCTTGCCTCAGCCTCCTATGCAGCTGGGACTACAGGCACCCACCACAACACCTAGCTATTTTTTGTGGCAGTTTGGCCAGGGCTAGGTTTGAACCTGCCACCTCTGGTATATGGGGGTGGCATCCTACTCCTTTGAGCCACAGGTGCCGCCAGAATTACAAACAATTTCAAATGGAGAGAAAGAGTCTATCTGTACCTCCCCTATCTAGAGAGGATATCTATATCTTTCCCCCCTCACATGTGAGAGGGATCTACTTCCACCTGACTTTGGAAGTGTTCTAAGTGTCTTTTGTTCTCATAGACATCTCTTTGTTATACTAAAGCCTGTGTGAAGTTACTTTTGCTTTCTATTCACCCTGCAGGTTACTTTTGGTTTTATCCACTTTCACTTTCGATTCCTAGGGTGACTGGGTTGAACTTTCTAGTTCCGCTGAGTAATCAAACCAGGTCAAATGAGTTTGGGAAAACAGACCCCTGACCTTGAAACATAAAATGAAGATTTCTCTTTTGGAAGCATGACTTGTCACAGGGTTGAGGAAGAGAAAAGGTCCCTTAACGCCCTAGTGCTACTTTGTGCCCATCCTCCTCTACTGGTAACCCAAGGAGGACAGGAGTAGAAATGAATCAGTGATGAAAACCCACTTGATAATGCTCTAAGTGTGTCCCTGTCTCATATCCTACTCTTCACAGGAAGGCCAGGACACCAGGACGGTTGGAAGTTGCTTCAGTCCTCTTGCTTATCACTAATGTCTGAACAAGGCCAATGGCAAAAGCTGAGACTGTGTATCAGATCATTGAGGATGACCTGCCAGACCCTACGTCACCTCTCTATCCAGCCCCAACTTGCCTATCAAAAATAGGTTAGACCATCAACCTAGTTTTTTTTGTTTTTTGTTTTTTTTGAGACAGTCTCACTATGTTACCCTTGGTAAAGTGCCATACCATCACAGCTCACAGCAACTTCAAACTCTTGGGCTTAAGTGATTCTCTTGCCTCAGCCTCCTGAGTAGCTGGGACAGGCGCCCACCACAATGTCTGGCTATCTTTTTGTTGTTGTTGTAGTTGTCATTGTTGTTTGGCAGGTCCAGACCAGGTTGGAAACCACCAGCCCCAGTGTATGTGGCCGGTGCCCCAGCTGCTGAGCCCAAAATAGTTTTGGTTCAATCTAAAATGTTTTATTTTTATCAGGAAATATATACACCTGATTATAAAATCAAAGAATACATCATAAGAATACTCCTTCACCTCCATCCTCTTCAACCTCTTTCCTTCTCCCCAAGACCAACCTCTTTTAATTTGTTAAAGTATCTCTTTTCCTTTTTTCTTGTGGTTACTCTTGCATTGCTAAATGATATGCTTGTACCTCCATTTTTTGATGCATCCATGTTAGACATTATCCATAATTACCTTTTTTTGTGTGTGTGCAGTTTTTGGTCGGGCTGGGTTTGAACTCACCACCTCCAGCATATGGGGCTGGTGCCCTACTCCTTTGAGCCACAGGCAGCCACAATTACCTTTCTTTGATAGAAGTGGATTTGATTTACTTACACTGCCTTCCCAGTATCTATTACTATTCTTATTTCCCTGGCTTCAATATTTTATATATGTATTTTGGTTGTATACTCCATGGACACTAGATTGTGTTTCAAATTCTCACTTCAAAACAAAAAATTTAGAGCCCTTGTTCTCTCCTCGCCCACCCCCTACCCTCCCAGCTAATTTCTTCTGTCCTTCCAAGTTGTTAGCACTAAATGGACATCTGTAAAGTGCAGTCTGCCCAGCCAAGGCTGCGTTTTTGAGATTAAATGGCTACTGTGACCTCTTTTTGTTCATTGTATTTAGGATTGTGACTAGAAACCAGCAGAATATTGAATTACTTCAGTTACCCCTTAGTCTATTTAAGGAAAAGAAAGAAAAGATAGGATCCTTTCTTTCCCTGGATCACTGGACTTTTCTCATTAAACCAAACACCGCAGAACAGCAGGAGGAGGCAGGGCCCACAAAGGTGTAAGGGGAAGAAATCCTATTAGGGTTCGCAGCAGGAGGCCCGTGGGAGACACACACACTCAGGAAAGGAAGATCTGGGGCTCCGTTCATGCTAATGTGGCCTCAGCTCCCGTCCAAAGAGGGGGAAATGTGCCGCTTGCTTTCAGAAAACATTATGAAGACACCACACAAAAGGTTTTGTTCTTTTTACGACCTTTAAAATAGAGATAGGGAGAAAAATACAGTACAATCTGTACTGTCCCTTCTTATAAAGCTCTTGTAGGGATCTTGGCGAAACCTGCCCTTTTCCCTTAATCAAGGCTGGTTTTCTAAAAGATCAACTCACAATTATGGTAGATTAATAAGAGAAAAGCTTATTTCCATACCATGCTCATGGGGGAACCATAAGAATGATCACCCAAAATCCTAGTGATGGTCAGAGACCTTTATAGAAGCGTTCTGGAAGGGGGGGTGGGGAATGTGGAAAGTATTGGTGCAGCAAGTGGTTGCTGGGGCTGTGTATAGATGGATGGAAACAGACTGATTTGTAGATTAACCTGAGAGGTATTGTGATTCAGATGACCTTGGGGACAGTTGTATTAGCATGCACTAAGGAAGTCAGCAACCCCTTTTGATTCTCAATCAGGTTTTATGTAGACAGAGGAAAGGCCTCCTTCAATGCTTCCTGATCATAAATGGCCTTTAATTCGAAATGTTTTTTATACCAAGGAGTCATATTTTGGGGCAAAATTTCCTTAACTCCCTCAACTCTAAAAGGTTTTAAAAGTTATCAGGATTTCTTATTAACAAATTAATCAAGTTGTCATAATTCCTAATTATTAAAAATTAAAAATTATTATTAAAAATTAGCAGTTCAGGTGGTGCACATAGCTCGGGAGGTAGGGTGCTGGCCAAATACACTGAGGCTGGTGTTTGAAGCCGGCCTGGGCCAGCTAAAACAACAATGACAATCGCAACAAAAAAACAGCCGGGCGTTGTGGCAGGTGCCTGTAGTTCAGCTACTTGGAAGGCTGAGGCAAGAAAATCACTTAGGCCCAAGGGTTTGAGGTTGCTGTGAGCTGTGATGTCACAGCACCTACTGAGGGTGACATAGTGAGACTCTGTCTCAAAAAAGAAAAATATTAGTTCATGTAGCTACGTGTTAGAAATTTTTAGTGTTATTCATAATTTTGCCCTTGTTTTCTTACATATTTCGGTAAAATATTAAAATGTTTTAGAAAGAATTTCTGGATTTTTTTGGTTTGGGTGTTTTTGTTTTTTTTTTTTTTCTTGAGACAGGGTCGCCCTCTGTTGCCTGGGCTGCTGGAGTAGGTAGGACTATGAGCGTATGTCACCATGCCTGGCTAATTTTCATACTTTTTGTAGAGATGAAGATCTTACTATGTTGTTCAGGCTGGTCTCAAACTCCGGTCCTGAAGCAATCCTCCTGCTACGGTCAAGTGCTTGGACTACAGGTCTGAGCTACCACACGCAGCCTTAGATTGTCCTTTTTAAGGAAATTATAGCTGTATTTGTGCAAGCAGTTTTCACACACCTACAATACAGCAGGATTAGCTTTTGCTAGTTCTAAAATATAGCAGAGATTATCTACATTTAAAAAAGTATCAATATGGCTCGGCGCCCATAGCATAATGGTTATAGCGCCAGCCACATACACTGAGGGTGGCAAGTTAAAACCTGGCCCAGGCGAGCGGAACAACAATGACAACTGCAACTAGACACTAGCCAGATGTTTTGGCTGGCACCTGTAGTCCCAGCTACTTGGGAGGCTGAGGCAAGAGATTCGCTTAAGCCCAAGAGTTTGAGGTTACTGTGAGCTGTGACACCATGGTACTCTATTGAGGTCAGTGAGACTGTCTCAAAAAATAAATAACTTAAATTAAATTAAATTAAAGGTATCAATATATAATTCAACTCAAAACTATTTAAATGTGTTGTCAGAGTGGGGCAGTGACAGGTACAGGTGGTCCTCAAAATAATTGAAGAGACTAAGAGCAAGTACAGTTTTAGCAAGAAAGGAAAAGTTTATTTTATTTTTATTTTTATTTTTTTGCAGTTTTTGGCTGGGGCTGGGTTTGAACCTGCCACTTCTGGCATCTGGGGCCGGTGCCCTACTCCTTTGAGCCACAGGCACCACCCAAGAAAGGAAGAGTTTATTTGTAATGACTGGGAAAGCAAGCCAGGCCCATCCTAGAGAATGCAGACGGCACGGAGAGAGGGCACAGTGCTTGGATTTTATACACCACGTTGAAGAGCATCAGCTGCTTCTTGGAAGTTTCCCAGGGTGTTGATAAATTCTGTCCCCATAACATGTTCCCATATCATCTCCATGCAGAAACTCCCTGGTACACTAATCAGTCCCCCAAACAACCCACCTATAAGGTCTTGCCCCTCTGAGGTCTTGATTAGCTCCATTCCCATATAGCTCTGGTCAGTCTGACCCAAGCCAGTCTAAAATAGTCTAACCACATCCACCATCCACCCTCTCTGCTCGTGTCTAACTGCCTAATCTGACACATTGACTAAATGACCCATCCATATATAAACTCAGGATTTTTGTGTGGCCTCAGCCCATTTGATGGTCTAAGCCTTTGAAATTTTAAAATATTACAGCAAATGAGAATTATTTAAGTACATACTCATATTATGTAAGCAGTTTCCTAATTCAGAAAGGACAAAGTAATTCACAGATAATAAATAAAGCAGAGACATGCCATAGTATCATTGGTTAATAATTATCATAAACTGCCGGTCAAGATTACTGGCCAACAGATGGTACAATTCACCTGTTTATTCAAGACGTATTTATTGAGTTCCTACTTTGCACCAGTGCACAAGACAGTATTTAATAAAACAGACAAAAATCCTTATCTTCCTGGGGCTTATATTCTAGTGAATAGAGAAGCTAACGAAGCTAAATCAGAAAGACAAATATAGGCTTGGTGCCCATTGTAGCACAGTGGTTATGGCCCAGCCACATACACCGAGGCTGAAGGGTTTGAACATGGCTCGGGCCTGCTAAACAATGACAATGGCAACAAAAAGATGGCTGGGAGTTGTGGTGGGCACTTGTAGTCCCAGCTGCTTGGGAAGCTGAGGCAGGAGAATCGTTTGGGCCCAGTAGTTTGAGGTTGCTGTGAGCCGGGACATCACTGCACTCTACAGAGGGCAACATATTGAGACACTGTCTCAAAGAAATAAAAAATAAAAAAGACATACACAGTAGAATGATAGATGGCAAGAAATGCTATGAGAAAAATAAAGGAGAGGGGGGTTGGGAGAGTGAGCGTGGGTTTTACAACATACAATTGGCTGGTCAGAGAAGCCTCAGTGAGAATGGGATGATTGAACCCGGACCTGAAACAGGTGAGGGGTGAGTTAGGCGGCTGTCTGGGAGCAGCCTCAGTCAGAAACATTACTGTCAAGGCGTGTGCCACTGCGCCCAGCAGTTTTACCTGTTTTAGACTTTCACATAAATGGTGTCTTAGTTCAATGTGCTGCTATTAATGGCACAGACTGGGTAGTTTATAAAGAACAAAAGGTATTTTCTTACATTTCTGGAGGCTGGAACATCCAAGATCAAAGTCTCAGTAAGTTCACTTGTCTAGGGAGGGCTGCTCTTTGCTTATGAGATGGCGTCTGGTTGCTGCGTCCTCTGGACAGGTGGAACACGGTGTCGTCACAGACCAACGGGAGGGCAAGAGAGCCGAGGATGCTGGGAAGCCTTAAAATGGCAGCCTTAATCTCGTTCAGGAGGGAGCGGCCCTCCTGGCCTAAGCACCTCTTCAAGGCTCCACCTCTTTTTTTTTTTTTTTTTTTTGAGACAGAACCTCAAGCTGTCACCCTGGATAGAGTGCTGTGGCATGACAGCTCACAGCAACCTCCAATTCCTGGGCTCAAGCGAGTCTCCTGGCTCCGCCTCCCAAGTAGCTGGGACTACAGGCGCCTGCCACAACCCTCTGCTATTTTTTGGTTGCAGCCATCATTGTTGTTTGGCGGGCCGGGCTGGATTCTAACTGGCCAGCTCAGGTGTACGTGGCTGTCGCCTTAGCCCATTGAGCCACAGGTGCCAAGCTAAGGCTCCACCTCTTGATTCCACAACATTGGCCATTAAGTTTCAACACCTGGATTTGGGAGAGGATATATTCAAACCATAGCAAATGGAGCCACGTGGCATGTACTCTGTTTCTGCCTTCTCTTCGCATGGCGTGCTTTTGAGATTCACTATGTTGTACATCTATAGCGTGTTCCTTTTTATCACTTAAAACATTCTCAATACTATTTTTTGTTTTATCTATCACCTGTTGGTGAACATTTGGGCTGCTCCCAGGCTGTGGCTATGTGAATAAAGCTGCTCTGAACCTTGTGTATAGGTCTTTCTTCAGCCCACTGTCTCCAGGCCTGGGCCTCCACCACTCCATTCAAACCACTCTTATCAATGTCTCCAGTGGACTAAGTGTGGCTAATTCCCGTGTCCAATTCTCCACCCTCACTTACCAGCAGTATTTGATACTTTCTAAATGGGGTTGATAAACACCTACAAAGTTTCAGTTTACCAATTCTCTTTATACAGGGAACTAAATGCTACAATTCAAGACATCAGTTTCATTTATGTAAATACTATATACTTTTTAGAAATTTAGCTTAAGTTTTAATCTTGTCTTCATAAATCACTTGCAACAGAACACAGTTGAGCTCTGTATTTAAAGAGAACAGTTCCTATAATTCTGTGGCTTTTGTTGTTGTTTGTTTTTTGAAACAGTCTCACTAATGTTCCCCTCAGTAGAGTGCTGTACCATCATAGCTCACAGCAACCTATAACTCTTGGGCTTAAGTGATTCTCTTGCCTCAGCCTCCCAAGTAGCTGGGACTACATGTGCCCACTACAGTGCCCAGGTATTTTTTTGTTGTTGTCTGGCAGGTGTAGGCCGGAACCCAGAAGCCCTGGGGCATGTGGCTGGCACCCTAACCACTGAGCTACGGGTGCCAAGCCTGTAATTCTGTGTTCTGTTGGGCATATCTTCTCTCCCACGACTGGTAACAAGTTGTGTGAGGAAATATTCTATCTATGATATTAGCTCTGCTCTGTTTTTTTCTTGGCTGCAACTAAAACTACTTTCCCTGAGTATGTTTTCTAATACAGATTATAAATCTTAGCCTAAGTTTCTTTTCACTCATAATTTACCTCCCTAGTCATCACTCACTCCCAGGTGTAAGAGTTAACATGTATTCCATATGCTCTTAAGTTACTGTCCTTACAAGTCTTACAGGGCCAGTTACAAGAAGTTATGCAATATGCCAGGAGTTGGAAAACTTTTTTGGCAATGCACAAGCTAGTACATATTTCCAGTTTGTGGGTCAATCTGTTACAATTAGCAAACTCTGCCATGACAGTGCAAAAGTAGCTACAGACAATAGCAAAATGAGTAAGAATGGCAGTGATTAATTTTATTTACCAAAATATGCAGCAGGGTGGATTTGGCCCTACGGCTGTATGTAGTTTGTCAACCTTGCATTAGAAACTACTTGACTTTAGGTATTTCGTCCATCTTGTCTTTCATCACAAATTGATCTCTCTTAGGCTCGGTGCCCGTAGCATAGTGGTTATGGTGTCAGCCACATACCCCAATGCTGACAGGTTTGAATCCAGCCCCTGCCAGCTAAACAACAATCACAACTGCAACAAAAACAGCCGGGCATGTGGTGGGCGCCTGTAGTCCCAGTTACTTGGGAAGCTGAAGCAAGAGAATTGCTTAAGCCCGAGTTTGAGGTTGCTGTGAGCTGTAACATCATGGCACTCTACCCAGGGCGACATAGGGAGACTCTGTCTCAAAAAAAAAAAAAAAAAAAAAAAAAAATATATATATATATATATATATATATATATATCTTAGCAAGCATAGATTAAATTTGCAAACTAGTCTCCCTTTTCCCAAATGATTTAAAGTGTAGTTGGAGGGCAGTGCCTGTGGCTCATCGAGTAGGGCACCGGCTCCATAGACCGAAGGTGGCAGGTTCAAACCTGGCCTCAGCTGAACTGCAAAAATAGAAAAAAATAGCCGGGCGTTGTGGCGGGCACCTGTAGTCCCAGCTATTCGGGAGGCTGAGGCAAGGGAATCGCCTAAGCCCAGGAGTTGGAAGTTGCTGTGAGTTGTGTGACGCCACGGTACTCTACCGAGGGCGATAAAGTGAGACTCTGTCTCTACAAAAAAAAAAAAGTGTGACTGGAACTCTTATATGACAGTGCTGTAAACTTGACACATTTTTGTTATTTTGTTATGCAGAAAAATCTGAATACACGTGGACATTCTGGGTCTACTTACAGCTCAGCAGTTTAAATGACAATTCAGGCACGGACAGCAGGGGAAGGGGCTAAGTGGTTTACCATCTTGTTTTAATTTCTCCTGTTGAATGCTTGATAGCACATTTGGTGATATGCTTATGAACTGATCTCAAACCTCACGTTTCAGATATTCCATTTTAAGAAGTGAGAGAGGCAGAATCTTCAAGGACACAGCTGGGCCACACTGGTTAATCTAGATTAAGTGATAAAAAAGCAAACTCTAGAACTACCAATCTCACTCCCCCGTACCCCACCCACTAAATTATTTCAAAACGAAACTCCAGCTTCCTGATGTCTTTTAAAGGGTGCTCTGTCGCAGTTGTGGCTACTTAGGGGAACACTCTGGGCAATGTGTGCACCCTGGAACACTCGTCCCAAAGTGCTGCTCCCTTCAGGGGATGCTGTTCTCTGTACAGATGACCATCACATCTGGATGAACCCCACACATCACAACACAGTAACGTTTATTTTCACAAAAGAAAACAGGATGAAAATTTATTTTCTCAATGGAAATAAACCTGGGACAGAGTAAAGTATAAATACCCATTTACTGCAGCACAAAAGGATGCTGTATTTGTCACTGTCCAGGGCTAGTATTTTTCACAGCGGTTTAAAGGCAGAAATTCCAATGAAGAGCTAACATTTTTGAGCTCATGTTCTCTTGAAATACTTCTGTTATACAAATTAGAATGTCCTGGCCTGGGACATTCTGGGAAGTGTGAACTGCAAAGAACAGAGACCACTAACTATGGCTGGACTAGTTATAGAAGAGAATCAAGAGTCACTGGGTGAAAATCTCACAAAAACCAGGGTTTTGAAAAGAAATGCTTTTGTGAAGCAGGAAATATTTGTTATCCACTTACAAAAACAAAAAATTGGATGGTTTTGGTTGCTTTTAAAAATCCATTAAATCTTTTGGGCCTCTTCATTGATCACCCTAACCTACTCTAATTTGTATAGAAACCATTCAAGACAAAATGTAAAGTACTTTAAATTGTATTATCAGCATTACTTGTTTCTAGTAATGATTTATATTCAAATCCATGATGAAAACAAGGTATTGGGTTAACCCAGCGACAACACAAATCATGCTGATGGAGGAATAATAAAGACTATGGTCTTAGGGTGGCACCTGTGGCTCAAAGGATTAGGGTGCCAGCCCCATAGGCCAGAGGTGGGGGGTTCAAACCCAGCCCGGGCCAAAAACTGCAAAAAAAAGAAAAAAAAGAGACTATGGTCTTGAAACTGTCTTTTTTTTTTGAGACAGAGTCTTACTTTGTCGCCCTTAGTAGAGTGCCGTGGTGTCACGGCTCACAGAAACCTCAAACTCTACCGAGGGCGATAAAATGAGATTCTGTCTCTACAGGAAAAAAAAAAAAAAGGAACAAACATTGATATATGCAAAAACTTGGATGACTCTGAAATGTGTTGTATGAAACAAAGGAAGCCAATTTCAAATTATATGTATGATTCCATTTCTGTGACATTCTGGAAAGGTAAAACTAAAGGGATACTGAACAGATCAGTGACTGCTGATCTTCAGTGAGTATGATGAGACGGTTTCACTGCAAAGGGATAGCCTGGAGGAATTCTTGGGATATAGGATTTGTTCTGTATCCTCTTAGTGGTGGTTAAAGGAATCTATGCATGTGTTAAAACCCATAGTACTGTACTCACAGGCACATGAATTTTATTGTATATAAATTTAAAAGTAAGTCTTACTTAAATTATTTTCTTGGAGGCAGAGTCTTGCTCTATTGTCCTGGTTAGAGTGTGGCATCATCATAGCTCACTGAAGGCTGACAATTCTTAAACCAATATAATGGAGATGCCATATATCCTCTGGAAGGCGTCCTTGAACACATGATGATGATGATGATATTGACACCTAATATTTACTGAGTGTGCCCAGCACCGATCTAAAGACTTGAAATGTATTAACCCATAAATTGGCACATTTGCGGAAAGAGAGAAGGGTTAAGGAAAATGACTAAGATCACACAGCAAGTAAGAGCTGAAACCAGGGTTGAACTCAGGCTGAGTTCAGGGACTTACCCTTCTGAATATCACGCTAAGCTGCCTAGTTACTCTCTTGCTTACACAAAGAATCAGCTGTTGAACTTGAGGTTATGTGGCCCACCTCTCCTGAAAATCCTAATTTTCTCAAAAATGATTTCCTTTTTAAGACTTGTTTTAAATGCTTCCAATTTTACAAGACTTGAAATGTTTAATATGTTGAAATAGTTCCAAATGTTAAACATGGTTTGATACATTTTATTGCATATTTCATTTCAAATTGAACTAGTAATTATAAATGTCACAACTTTACGGTGATAAGTATATTAACAGTTACATGTTTAACCTTTGCACATAAATCTAGTTTGAAAAAAGTAATAGTTCATATTTATCCCAATTTAAAAAATTTTTACAAAACGAAAGGCTAAAGGTATTGAAATTAGATTTCCTGGGCAATACTAGAAATCTCCATGGCTAAAAAATGGTCGCAAAGAGGGAAGAAACTACAAAATCAGAACCGTACGAATGCAAGATAGGACGATCACCTAAGCTGTCCTCACACATGATTTCTATGATTTCTGACGCTCTCTTCCGTATTTTAGTCTCTTACACTTGCTCTTTAATCTATTACATCCTGATACGCTAGCAAATAATAAAATACTTCGCCTCCTCAGAGAGAAATCTGTGATAAAATGTATACTACCTTGTATTACTAGTTTAATAAAACATTAACCAAATACCTCATAAATTACTGCATTTAAAATTTATAGTAAGAAACTTATTAAAAACAAAAGGCAATCTGTTTCAAATAGAGGACCATTTAAATTCTTTTCAGTATAGCTAAGCTGAATGTCAAGGTTACATTTGGGTAAAGCAGTCTAAGCAGACTTCTATGTGGGTAGGCCAGTGGGACTGGGTGGCTCCCTTCCTCAGGCAGAGGTTAGATTTCCACCACGCCTTTCTCTTACTGAGGACTCATTCAGAAAGGATTCATCATCAGTCTGCTCACATAAAGCTTGCTCCCTCCCCCTGGCCCACTCTACCTACACTAAAAGCTGCAAATTAGCTGTGCTTTTATGGCTCGTTTTACTGGAGACCATAAGTTTGCGTTGAATTACTCAACGTGAGGGCCACAATGAGAGATCGTGGATCTTTCTTATTCTTGTGAACTGCAATCTTCCCTTTCAAGGCTTCACCTGTAAAAAAAAAAGCAAAAAAAATGTGTTTAGGAATTCAAGGAATATAGTCCAGCAGAAAATTATGTATATCTAGCACTTCCTTACTTTGTTGTTGTGACATGTCACTGCCTTTTTTTAACTTTTAAATTAATAATACTTTTTTTGGGGGGGGGCAGTTTTTGGCCAGGGTCAGGTGAGTCACAGTGCCGCCCAATTAATAATAATTTTTAAGTTAACAGTCTTCAGTTTTATGTTTCGTTAATTTCGGAATGAAGCAAGAACTACATGCCACAGGTGTCAAATCCTTGTGAAAGATGAGCAAATCCAGTGGTCATGCAGATTTGAGGGCATAGTTTTATTAGACATCAGAATATAAGAAATTATAGTATGTTCTGGGCATCTAGAAAAAATATCAAGACATGGTCCCTGCTCTTAAAGAGTTCATGGCCAAGGATGAAGAGAAAAAGCTTCACCAACAGTTACACACTAGGCAAGTGGGCAGGTGAGAACTGGGGATGGCTGGGAGGCAGTAAAAGACAAGGTTTATAAGAATAAATGAATGAAAGTAATGGTATACATGTGATGGTATTTAAGGGAGAGAAAACATGTACAGAGACCCTTCAGAAACGAGATTCTGAGGAACTGAAAATTGCAGCTGGGAAAACTTAGAGGCACAGGATAAGGCCACTGGGTTTTTTTTTTTTTTTTTTGCAGTTTTTGGCTAGGGCTGGGTTTGAACCCGCCACCTCCAGCATATGGGGCCAGCGCCCTACTCCTTTGAGCCACAGGTGCCGCTCAGGCCACTGGCTTTTAATGTGCTGACATTGAAAACTGGAACGAGAACTTATACACGTTAAACAATAGATACAAAGACATCACATTATCTGTTTAAAGGCAAATGCTGATTTCCTTTAGATTTATTCTGTATATTGGAAATTTTATTTATCCCAAAATGTAATTATCTATGTACTTTTCTGATCATAAATACTTATTCATTTTTTTCATTTTATTTATTTATTTATCATTCTGATTTTGTTGCCCTCGGTAGAGTGCCATGGAGTCATAGCTCACAGGAACCTCAAACTCTTGGGCTTAAGCAATTCTCTTGCTTCAGCTTCCCAAGTAGTTGCAAACTATAGGTGCCTGCCACAATACCCCCCTTTTCTTTTCAAAGAGAGGTAGTCTTGCTCAGGCTGGTCTCGAACTCCTGAGCTCAGGCAATCCACCCACCGCGGCCTCCCAGAGTGCTAGGATCACAGGCATGAGCCACCTATGCCTGGCCTTTTTCATTTATTTTAAAGAGTCACTTAAAAAAATAAGAATTTAAGGAATTGCTAAGTTATAATTGATCACCATTCTTTGCTTTAATTAATAGTAAGATTGCACCAAATAGAATGAGGAATAGCTTCACGACCTGGGTGGACACAATGAGGTGCCCTATAAAATAATGACTGAGGAATCTATGTAAAGCTACCCAACTACTGACTCAGTATCTTATTTTTAAAAGAACCACAAAATCCCTTACATTCAAGGAAGATGAATGCTTTTCAATATACAGTGAAATAAAACAAGAAAGACATAACAAAACTACCTAACAGTTGTATTTTCAGATCATGATGATTCTATTACTGATATATTTTATACATCTTTGCAAAAAGGATCAGACTTGTTAAACATAAAAATAAGAAATTAGAATAATGAAATAATACGGCCCAAAGTGCATTTCATTCAGTAAAAAAATAACAATGACTCTGTGCATTGGTGAATACATTAATATGTACATGTGGCTTTACCTCTTACAGCTGATCCTCTATAGAATTAACAAACTACCTCATATGAGTTGCTAACCAATAGTGATGTAACAAAGATTACCAGATAGCTCTACAAACTTTACAGAGGTTAGGTTAATCGCTAGATAATAATTTATATATTTATTTGACACTTATTTTATGATAGGCCCTAATCTAAGGCCTTACATGATTTGTCTCAATGATCACAAAATATCAGTATAAGCAAAGTTCATTTTCCCTACTTTACAGACGAGGTTTAGAGCAGGTAAGTAATTTGCCCACGGACACGCTTGCCAGGAAGTGGAAGGATGAGGATTTTCTAAGTAAGGCTGTTTGATTCTGGGAGCCCAGGTTCTTTTTTCAACTAGAGTCAGTCTAGTGTCTCCCTTTCTCTATCTGAAAAAATGGCTATCATAGCTTTAAATATACTATAATAGACACAAAAGGGTCTAAATTTTACTGCCCTGGACTTTCTGTAAATAACTCATCACTCCTTTATGAAAACATTTAACATTTAAATTTCTATAATTATACTATAAAAACTTTAATAAACTACAGCACATATTTTCTTATCTAAGGTATTATCCTAGGGATAATGAAATAAAAGATTATTAGTATCTTTAACACATGAAACATTTTAAAATTTCAACTTTGTAGGCAATATTTTTTTGCTTCTATTTTTTGCCAGCATCTTAAAACTTCTAATCATTAACTGATTTTAAAACTGGGAATGAACAGCCACTTATATGATAAACTAATACTGTTTTTATAAGTATATAACAAGGAATAGTAATTATCAACTTGGTCATTGGGTTTAATTTACTGTTTATTCAAATACACTGAAGTCAACACTGAATCAAGAAACAGTTGATTTTTACAACTTAGGGACTTTTTCCTTTTCATTTATAAGCAGCATGTCTTACTGTAAATTACTTAGTTTAGTTGCTGCTATAATGAATGAAAAGACATATAATGTACATTTGCAATTCAAAAATAACAACATGACTCCCAACATCAGGTAGGTATTCTGTTAGATGTCCTACTCAGAGCAAAAAGGCTTGAGGAGCAAGGGGAAAGGACAGAGACAAAGGTTAAAAAAAGAAAAGAGAAAGAAAGAAAAAATTACAGCCTTCATCTGCAGATCAGATCACATGGCCTTATACATAGAAAATCCTAAAGCAATAATCAAAAAAGGCTTCTAGAACTGTTAAGCAAGGTTGAGATATAAAAACTATCATATTTCTATATACTAGTAATGAAGAATTTATATAATAGTAATACAAATGCTTCAATAAAGCATATGATACTAGAAGTGAATATAATAACACGCACCTATGGTTTATTCACATAGAACAACAAAACAACTCTAAAGATGATACAAATATACAGAGATACATTTTGCTTGTAAGTGAAAGACTCAATATTGTTAAGATGTCAATTCTCCCCAAACCAATCTCTATGGCCAATAAAATCACAATCAAAATCCTAGCAGGCTACTTTTGAGAGGGTAGAAATCATTGAGCTGATTTTAAAATATGATGGAAATATAAAGGATCTAGAATAGCCCAACAATTTTGAAAAAGAACAAAATACGACTTATAAAATGTGATAGACAGTGTCATAGAGAATAAGGACAGACATACAGATCAATGGGGAAAATAAGAGAGCTCAGAATAGACCCATATGCATATGGTCAATTAATTTTTGACAAAGGAGCTAGGGTAATTAAATGGGAAAAGAATAGCTTTTTCAAGAAATGATAATGGAACGTGAAATCTATTTAATGTGAAAGAGATCAAAAATTTATTATGTAGGAGGCAAAAACTATAAAATTTTTAGGCAAAACTAAAAAATTTTAGAAGAAACATACAAAAATCTTTGTGATGTTAGTGTTAACACTTTCTTAATTAGGACACAAAAGCACCAACCATAAATCTGACTTCATCAGAACTGATTAAAGATTTCTACAACACATGTTAACAAAATGAAGTCAGGAGCTGGCAGGTTTGTATCCAGCCTGGGCCTGCCAAACAACATTGACAACTACAACCAAAAAAAAAAAGCCGGGCATTGTGGCAGGCACCTATAGTCCCAGCTACTTGGGAGGCTGAGGCAAGAGAATCGCTGAAGCCCAAGATTTTGAGGTTGCTGTGAGCTGTGACTCCACAGCAGTCTATGGAGGGCAACGTAATGGGACTCTGTCTCAAAAATAAAAGAAAATGAAAAGAGGAGCCATGATAAAAATATGGCTACATACAGCTAGCTATATGTACATGTAGCTATGTATATATCTGACAAAGAAATTCTATTATATATAAAAAAATTCTTATAATTCAGTAAGATGACAAATGAGTCAATTAAAAATTGAGCAAAATAGTTTACCAAGACCTCATAAAAAATAAATGCAAATGGGTGACTTTTTTTACAAGTTGTCAGCAAGGATGTGGATCATCTGAATTCACAATGGTGGCAGGAAGTAAAACAGTGCTGTCATTTTGAAAAAGCTTGCCAGATTCTTACAGTTAAATAGATACTTAGCATAGGACCCAGTAATTCCACTTTTAGGTATTTACCCAAGAGAAACAAAAACATGTGTCTGCACAAAGGACTTTTACATCAGTGTTCACAGCAACTTTATTCACAATGGCCCCAGATGAAAACAATCCAGAAGTCTAATAGCAGGTACATGCACACGAGTAAACTGCCCAAAGAAATACTACCCGGCAGTAAAAAGGAACAAACTGGTGATACACCAATGAACCACAAAAGAGGCTAACTGCCAAAACCTAGGGTACATTCTGTATAATTCCACTGATACAAGTTCTAAAGAAGGTCGTACTGACACACAGTGACAGCATTATCTGTGACTCTCGTGGCCTGGGGACTGACCACACAGGGGACAGAGGATGAAACTTTTTGAAGTGATGGAAATATTCTGTATTTCCATGGTCGTGTATACATTTCTCAAAACCCATCGAACTGTACAATTAAAATGTATAAATTTTTATTACATGTAAATTATAGCAAAATGAAGCTGTTTAAAAATATGGTGTCTTGGCCAGGTGCAGAGGCTCATGCCTACAATCCTAGCACTCTGGGAGGCTGAGGCAGGAGGATCACTTGAGCTCAGGAGTTGAACACCAGCCCGAAAAAGAGTGAGACCCCATCTCTACTTACAAAAAAAAAAAGGCAGCGCCTATGGCGTTGGCCCCAAATTAGCCAGGTATTAAGACAGATGGCTCAGCCAATTAGGAGGCAGAGGCAGGAGGATGGCTTGAACCTAGGAGTTTAAGGTTGCTATGAGTGAGGTCGATGACACAACACCCTAGCCTGGGCAAGAGAGAGACTCCATCTAAAAAAAAATAATAAAAAATTTTTTAAAAAGTGGTGTCTTAGAATAAACACAGGTAAATGAAATATAGTAGAGTATGAAAAATATGTGGTATCTTAGGAATAAACATAGGTAAATGAAATACAGTAGAGAAGTCAGAAGATCTATTATGGAGATTCAGTATATTCAGAAAGATTCAATAAAATTGTGTAAATAAAGTAATACAATCTTTTTTTAGCATGAAACCAGTCAGAACCAAAAGGAAAAAGCTGACAGGCCTGACTATACACAAAGAAAAAATTCTATAAGATAGTTTAAATAAGAAAAAGACATTGAAGCACATTTGCTACTCGCTTTTCAGAGTAGCTAAGATTTTTCTAAAGTCTAAATTTTGAATTGATAACTTAGTAGGGATTATAAGAGTGGAATTCCTACATAAAAGTCATAAAATATATTCTAGTTTTACATTCCTGCCATCTTCATCAACACTGTGCTATTAGAAATAAAACAGCAACAAAAAGAATGAAAAAAATAAAAATAAAAACACCTCTGTTACCTAAACACAAGCCAGAATCTGACTGCTCTGAGTTGCATTTCGGTGATTATTAGAGGTGATTAAGTATCATTTCAAATGTTTAACTACTACCTTAAAAAATTTTTGTTGGGTGCATTTATACCTTAGTGATTTTTCTTGTTGCTATACAACATACTACTACAAAAATTTCCTTTTAGCACATTTGATCTAATGGTTGCAGTTTCTTCATTTAAGTTGCTTTGAGAATATCAAAAAACATCCAAGTTGGTTCTTTGGTAAAGGTTCTATTCAATCCTTAGTGCAAAAGTCAAATGGAAATGTTCTATGGTGCTTATAAATTAGGTTATCGAGTTCTTCATGGATATAGCCATAAGGTCTATGCATTCCTCAATTTAGAAATATAACCAGGGGCGGTGCCTGTAGCTCAAAGGAGTAGGGCGCCAGCCCCATATGCCAGAGGTGGCAGGTTCAAACCCAGCCCTGGCCAAAAAAAAAAAAGAAATATAACCAAAGTGAAATATAGATATTTCTGTTAAATTTTCACACAAAAACTTTTTGTATCAATTTTACATAAATAAAACACTTAATAAGGTAAAAGAACCTAACTGCCACATTTAAGTTGATACTGATTGTTAATTTCATGTCTTAAAATGCAACACAATTAAAATATCTTTTCCAAAATAATCTTTTACAAAGGATGCACTCATATTCCTTTAAGTTAATTAAATAACTCGAAGGGTCACAGTAATAAATACATAATTCACGATAGAACTCTCTTCAATTGCTCAGCCTAACTAAAGCGCCAAGGCAGGGGCCATAATATCAGAGGAGATCAGAGTAATTAATCAGTGTCAGAGAGATAAGAGATGACTGATGGTGAGTGTGTACACTGCGTGAGAGCCGCAGAGAACACTGTGGGGCTGAGCTGTCCTAACTTGCTTTTATCATCGACAGACTTCTGTTATATACCAGGACATAGTGCTGAGTTCCATCAAGAACTAAATCAATTCCATTTCAATTCTGTTATAGTGTTTTCTAGAATTAATTTATTCCAGAGTAATAAAATTTAATTTTCTGAGAAGGGGAAAAGAAAAACACAACAAATCACTATTCTATTAAAGCTTAGAATTAAAAAAAGAAAGAAAAACCATCCTCAGATTCTCCATCATAAAAGGCTCAGAATGTACTGTAACATAGAAAGAGAAAAAACAACCTAATCTTTTATTTTCAAAGCAAAACCACATGAAAAAATATTTGAATTTTTAACGTAAAAACTGCCTTAGAAGTTTGTACAATAAACAGAAAAAAGCTCATCTGCATTTGCCTCATTTCGGTTTTGCGGTGCTCAAGTTTCTAGGGACAGAGAAAATGACACCATCAAGGTTTTATTTCCATTTATTTCTCATTTCAAAGTGAGAAAACGACAAGGTGTTACTTTAATGGAGTTTATTTGCATCTATTCAATTTTTATGCATCAACAGTAAAATCAAAAGTACTTTAGAATTTTATGAAAAATTCTAAACATAGAGATTAATATAATGACCACCTGGAGCAAACCAGTCGGCTTTGTCAAACTGTAATATTCTGCTACAATTCCTTCAATTTTTAAAAGACGTAGTTTTTCTCTATGTCCTCTACATGACATCGAACCTCTTTTGTAGTCTGACTTAATTCTATTTCTATCCTCCCTCACAGGTAACCACTATGCTGAGTCTAGTGGTTATCATTCTTAAGTATTGCTTCATACTTTTACTATATGTTATTTGTACATGCATGGTTGTTTCAATATTTTTAAACTTTACATAAATGCTATATTGTAGAAGCCATTCTGCAATTTCCTTTTTGTTCAATGTTGCTTTTGATTGACATATACGTATGTATATATACAGACACACCCCAACAATTTATCTGCTCCAGACATTTTATTCTATGCAGCTGCAATATTTATCCATCTTTTACGGATTTACGGTTGGTTCTAATTTTTCACTTCTATAAACCACACCATTGTAAAGATTTCTGTACACATGTATTGGGAGACACTGTTGAGAATACATATGTAGCAAAAAAAATCGCTTCAATGTAGGGATGGCATACCTACATCTACACTTAACTTTGATAGTCTCAAACTGTCCTCAAGTTTTACCCATTAAAACAACCAGGAAAAGAGTTGTGAAAGTTCCACTTGGCCCCTCACTGCCAGAACTTGACACTGCAAATTTGTCTATTTACCCTTCAAACTGATGGATGAGAAACAGCATTTCATGGTTTCAGTTAGCCTTTCCCTGAGTTTCTAGCAATGATGGTTTTTTTTTAAAATCTTTTTTTTAGAGCTAAAGAAAAATTGTTTTTTTTTTTTTTTGAGAAAGTCTCACATTGACACCTCCTGTAGAGTATGGTTTTATCATTGCTCATAGCAACCTCAAACTATTGGGCTCAAGCCATCCTCTTGCCTGAGCCTCCAGAGTAGCTGGGGCTACAGGCACCCACCACAACACAAGGCTATTTTTAGAGTTGGGGTCTCGATCTAGCTCAGGCTGGTCTTGACCTTATTAGCTGAGGCAATCTACCTGACTCGGCCTCCCAGAGTGCTAGGATTATGGGCATGAGCTGCCATGCCCGCCTGCCTTCAAGAGGCTTTCAGTGAAGGTAGGACAAGTTTATTTGAACAGTAATAGTTAAAGTAATCAAGATTCCATATTTAGATTCTAATTTTCATTTTTTTTTTTTTAAGAGACCAAGTCTCACTTTATTGCCCTTAGTAGTGTACTATGGTGTCACAGCTCACAGCAACTTCCAACTCCTAGGCTTAGGCGATTCTCTTGCTCAGGCTCCCAAGTAGCTGAGACTACAGGCGCTTGCCACAATGCCCAGCTATTTTTTTGTTGCAGTTTGGCTGGGGCCAGGTTTGAACCTGCCACCCTCGGTATATGGAGTTGGCGCCCTACCCACTGAGCCATAGGTGCTGCCCTAGATTCTAATTTTCTAAATGTGTAGGTATGCAAGGACTATTTGTGCTAATATAAAGAAACAATTAATGAGGTTCACACGATGAAATGCAGAATCTGACCAGCCACTGAACACTATGTAAAATGTGAACAGGTGGAGAGGAGATAGAGGCGAGAATTCTAGACAAATATGTTTTGAATATGGTAAGTACCAAATGACATTCCCACATTCTCTTTAATTTATACTTTACTTTTTTCTTTGAGTCTTACTTTCTCGCCCTTGGCAGAGTGCGTGGCATCATAGCTCACAGCAACTTCAAACTCTTGGGCACAATTGATTCTTTTGCCTCAGCTGCCTGAGTAGCAGGGACTATAGGTGCCCGCCATAACGCCCAGCTATGTTTAGAGACGAGGTCTCACTCTGGCTCAGGCTGGTCTCAAACCCCTGAGTTCAGGCAATCCACCCACCTCGCCATCCCTAGTGCTAGGATTACAAGCATGAGCCACCGCACCTGGCCTTAATTTATACTTTACTTCTACTGGTGATATTTCTCTTTAGTCACTTGGGGAATGAAAATGTCTTTAGTTGTACTTGCAACTTACTAAATACCAGGTACTTCCTAAAAAGACTTTTTTTTTTTTTGTAGAGACAGAGTCTCACTTTATCGCCCTCTATAGAGAGCTGTGGTGTCACACAGCTCACAGCAACCTCCAACTCCTGGGCTTGGTGATTCTCTTGCCTCAGCCTCCCGCGTAGCTGGGACTATAGGCGCCCACCACAACGCCCGGCTACTTTTCTGTTTTACAATTCAAAGCAGGCTGGGTTTGAACCCGCCACCTTCGGTATATGGGGCCGGCGCCCTCCTTGATGAGCCACAGGCACCACCCCCTAAAAAGATGTTTTATGAATTATTCTGTGATACTTTAAGAGCTACAAAATATTCTATTTATTTTAGTTGGAGAAATTACACTGAAATAAAAAAATTCTTAAATTATGTCTTTAATTAAAGGATAGGCCAGCTAAAATTTATCTAAATGGTAAGTTCTAAGAAAATCTTTTCATAGCTTCTGTTAATATTGCCTCAAATATAGTACACATATAAAAGTGGTTGTAAAATGAATTGTTTGCTTGTGAATGAATAAGATACTTTCCCCCTGTACCATTCTTTCTCACCTGCTTTAACTGAAAATGGCTTTTCCAAAAGAAATACTGTTTGTTTCCAGTGTGTTTGAGTACTTTCCGGGCCCGTAGAAAACACGACCTGTATTGGTAAAGTTCAAAAGTATCTGATGAAGTACAAGATTTTTAATATCATGGTACATTAATCTACTATATCAAACTCCAATTGCTTGCAACAGCAAAATGCTTATGATCGAACACCTTGGGGCACAAAAAATAAAACACAATGTACTTTTGAGATAATTAATTCTTAAAAGATAACTCATGATACTTACCCTGTTGTGGCAATTCTTCTCAAAATATATATCAAAGTAGCCAGCAATTGCCTGTTTCAAAAGAATATAAATACGTAGTAAACCAATTATATAATTTAAGAGTTAATTATTGTCTTTTCAGACACAGCTAATGAAAAGCCATTTTAAATACCAGACACCTCTTAAACTGATGGCATGTCACAATTTTTCCTGGCAAAGAAGTTTTAAAGTAAAATTAATATAATTGGCTTTTCCCCAGAAACAACACAACAATAAGGATAACAAGGCTAATAAAATAATCAGTATGTTTTATTAGGGAAATTATCACATTTGAAGACCAAAAGTTTAGAGATGCATGGAAAAAAGCAGCTCAGCTAATCTCTTGCAGAGAGGCACGCACGCATGCGCGTACACACACACACACACACACACACACACACACACACACACACGGTCAGGTCTTTTGAACCCTCCAGCTAGCTCTAATGAAGCCTCCAGACAACTGCAGCTGCAGGAGTGACCCCTGAGGTGATGAACAGAAGCACTAGTTAGAGGAGTTCAGTCCAGATTGCAAAATCATAAACAAATAAATATAAATGATCATGGCTTCAAGCCATTGAGTTTTGGGATGGGTTATTATACAGCAATAAATAATTAAAACAAATTCTTTTATACAAAGCCAATTCACTTAATTTTTTCCAGATCTAGTGCATTCAACTTTAAAATACTATGACTACTTTAGTGATGAAATCAAATGTTAAAAACATAATACAAATGAATAACAGTACTCAAATCTTATGTTTAAGAAAACGCCCGAGTGGCACCTGTGGCTCAGTGAGTAGGGCGCTGGCCCCATATACCGAGAGTGGCGGGTTCAAACCCGGCCCTGGCCAAACTGCAACATAAAAATAGTTGGGCATTATGGCGGGCATCTGTAGTCCCAGCTACTCAGGAGGCTGAGGCAAGAGAATCGCCTAAGCCCAGGAGTTGGAGGTTGCTGTGAGCTGTGACACCACTGCACTCTACAGAGGGTAACAGAGTGAGACCCTGTCTCAAAAAAAAAAGAAAATGTCCAAAAGAGAAACTCCGAAGTGAACTCTAAAGGTTACAATGGTAGTATAAAAAGAAATCCAAAAGAAATCAACATATTCAGATAAAAATATCATTTTGATTTCGTGGTTAGGTGGTTTCGTGGTTAGGATTCGGCGCTCTCTCCCACTAGTAAGTTAATCTATTTTTAAAACTGGCACCAAGTTAAGCTCAAAGTGTTAAAAACATGGCATCAATTACTGAAAAAAAACAAACCAAATTCAATATTTAACCTTGGGGTTCATTTACTCTTAGATACCAAGAGAGAAATGATAGACTATTAATAATTCTGCCAAACAGAATTATAAAGCAATGTATACTAAGCTACAGATTATAGAAGACACGTAGTTAATCAATTTAGTTTATTTCTAAAACATAAATTTTTTTCAGTTAATTTCCCACTACTTAAAATGTCTCTCTACAGAGTAACCCAACTGTTTTCTTAAATTTATGCCTGTATGCCTCTCATTGATCACAATATTCTTAGTGTCCACAGCAGGGCCTGGTTCACTGTACACAGTATCTGCTGGGTCAATGTGCTTATTATATGTAATTCTATATTACTTATCATATCATATTGCCTTATCTGACTAAACTTTAAGAGCAGAGCCTACATGGAACTCATATTTCTATGCCCTTTTCCCAGTACAGTGTTATACAATAGGTTCTCAACAAATTTTAGTCAAATTAAATTTTCTGATCTTCGTATCTCTCTCTTTTTTTTTTTTTTAGACAGAGCCTCAAGCTGTCACCCTGGATAGAGTGCCGTGGCATTATAGCTCACAGCAACCTCCAATTCCTAGGCTGAAGCGAGTCTCCTGCCTCTGCCTCCCAAATAGCTGGGACTACAGGCGCCCGCAACAATGCCCAGCCATTTTTTGGTTGCAGCCACCATTGTTGTTTGGCGGGCCCAGGCTGGATTCGAACCCGCCAGCTCAGGTGTACGTGGCTGGCACCTTAGCCCATTGAGCCACAAGCGCCAAGCCAAGTATCTCTCTTTTAATTTTAATTTTTTTGAGACACACTTCTGCTGTGTTGTAGAGGTCAGTAGCATAATCAGAGCTCACTGCAACCTCAAGTTTTTGGGCACAAGTGAAGCTTCTGCCTCAGCCTCCCAAGTACTTGGGACTATAGGCATATACCACTGCACTTGGCTTTTAAAATTTCTTGCAGAGATGGGATTTTGCTACATTGCTCAGGCTAGTTTAGTCTTTGAATACAGCAGCCGTATTATGTAGTTAGTATAATTTATTAGATCATTGGCTAACCAAATTAGGCTGTAACTATTAGTTTATAATTCTGAAAAATAATGGAGAGTGCAGAAGAAATATGGAGAGCTAAGAGGATGCCCCAATTCTCTGTACACACTTAACAAATCTCAGCCTAACACCTGAACCATGTGTGTTCAGGTTAGACCTAAAGCAACACAGCAAAGACTAAGAAAACTGAACTAAAATTTGAATCATTGGACAAGTCTCAGGAAACCCCTGAATAAAATATGCATGGGAAAAATCAGAAACAAGTAAAGGCTTAAAGAACTGACCTGAGATTTGAAAAACTAGTAAACATCTCAGACTAATCTTTAACTATGTACATATAGGAGGGCCCTGTGAAACAGGGTAACAAAGGCTTAGAGAGCGTAACTAGCCCAGGCAGTGTGAGACAGGACTTACAACCAGCTTGACTATCTGCTAACATCAAACACCAACATTGTTCAGAAGGTTATAACAAGACACAGAATCTATACAACACACATGTACAACATCCAGGATACAATCTCAACATGCTCAATGCACAAAGAAGGCGGCCAATTTGACAACTCTCAATAGATGCCCCCTTGTAGATGACCCAGAGCTATTACTATCAGACTAAGGGTTTAAAAGCAGTGATAACTATGTTCCATGAGGTAACAGAAAAAAACACCCTGAAATGAATCAAAAGCTAGACATTCTCAGCATAGAAATAGGAACCAGAAAAGAAAAAAAAAACTTACTGAAATTGTAGAACTAAAAAGTACAGTAACAAAGTAAAAGCTCCCTGGGCTATATAGCAGAATAGAGATGACAGGAAACATCAATGAATTTGAAAATAAAGCAACAGAAATTAAACAATTTTAAGAAGAGAAAAAATTAAAAAAAATCACGGAACCTCATGAATCTGTGATCTAACATAATTGGAAGTACAGAGGGGAAAAGATTTGAACAGAAAAAATCTTTTAAAATTCTATATCCAGCAAAAACATCTTTATGAATGAAGGTGAACTTCATTTTCATGTGAAGGAAAATTGAAGGAATTCATTGCCAACAACTTCCTCTGGAAGACATTTTCAAAGAAGTTCTTTAGGCTGCTGGGAAATGATAGCGGAAGGTGACATGGAACACCAAGGATAATAGAACAACGGGAATGATAGATGGCTGAGTAAATTAAAAAGGCTACATTTTCCACTCCGAATTCCTTTAAAATGATTGCTTAATCATTGCTAATGATTGCTTAAGGCAAATCACATCTGGTGGGATTTTCAATGCATACACCTGTAATCACAAAAATCAATGTAGAGGCCTGGGGACTGAAGTGAGGGAGAATGAGATTCCACCATATATAAAAGTGTTTCTAAAATCTATCAAGCAGGCTCAGCCACCAGTCATGTACACCTGAGCTGGTGGGTCCGAATCCAGCCCGGGACTGCCAAACAACAATGACGGTTGCAACCAAAATATGGCCTGGTGTTGTGGCAGGCGCCTGTTGTCCCAGCTACTTGGGAGGCAGAGGTAGGAGAATCACTGGAGCCCAGGAATTGGAGGTTGCTGTGAGCTGTGATGCCACTGCAGTCTACCCAGGGTGACAGCTTGAGGCTCTGTTGCAAAAAATAAATAAATAAATAGAATCCACCAAGCGGAAAAGGCTTTTCAAGGATGACACAAGGAGGAAATGTATAACAAACGGTTGCTATCTTTTGTATATTAAGCTACTACAAATTAATAAGAAAACAATATGCTAAAAGAAATGGACAAGACAAAGAAGAAAATGTATTTAAAAAAACCAAATGATTTGGGCCACGCCTGTGGCTCAAAGGAGTAGGGCGCCGGCCCCACATGCCGGAGGTGGCAGGTTCAAACTCAGCCCCAGCCAAAAACTGCAGGAAAAAAACAAAAAACAAAACAACAACAGCAAAACCAAATGATTTATAAGTGTGTGAAAAAAATGCGTATTGACCTATTTAGCAGTGAAGAAAGCCTTATAAAATTTCCTTTTGGGGAGGAGAAAAGGGTTGGAGACTGAGCTAATCACCAACCCCCAATGATTTAATTAAGCATGCCAATGTAGCAGAGCCTCCACAAAAACCCTAAATGACTAGTCTGGACAGCTGTTAGGGTGGTGAATGCATCCCTGTGCCAGCAGGGTGGGACACTAGAACTCTATGAGGACAGAGCTCCCATGCTTGGTATTCTTTCAGACCTCACCCCTTGGACCTCACCTCTTCATCTGCTTGATTATTTGTATCCTTTACACTTTTCTTTATAGTAAAATGGCAAAAGTAAGCAAAATGTTTCCCTGATTTCTGTAAGCCATCATAGCAATCTTGAGGAGAGGGCTTTGGGATCCCTGATTTGTAGCCAAATCAGACACAAACTGGCTACAAATCAGACAGTGTGGGTAACCTGAGGACCCACTACTTGCTATTGCTATCTGAGGTGGGAGCAGTACTGCAGGACTCAGCCCTTAAACACGTGACGTCTGCACTGAATAGGATAGTGTGAATCAAAATCTAGGACATTCTGTTGGTGTTGCAAAGAACTGAAGAACTGGTTGTTGGTGGGCAAACCCAAACGTCTAGAGTAAGAGTGTAGTGAGAGAAGAAATGGGTTTTTTAAAACACCATTTGGTCATCAAAACTAATCCTTAGAAAACAGGTATGCTACTAGGTGAGAAGCAGCTTGAAAAACAGCATGTATATCATGAGCACATGCTGTATGTTGTGAAAATGTGAAAGAAAGTATTACACGGAGAGGAGCCAAGATGGCAGTCTGTAGCCAGCTTTCTGCAGACGCTCCTGTCCAGAAGGAGAGTTAAAGGACAGAAATTTAGTGAGAAAACCAACTGTTTGGAGCTGAGCCAAGAGACAAGGTCGAGGAACACACATCAACCCTGCTGGAGCAACCTGCGACCCCAAGGATACAAATAAAAGGTACAGAGCACATCACCAAGCGGACAGGAGTCCCCTCCACCAAGAGAACAGCTCGCAGTATACGCCATACGTCCATACAAACAAGCAAGCAGAGTTCAGATATCCTCCCACTCTACCCCACGGGAGAGACCCTCTAAAAACCGGACCTCCTTCCCCTGTGCCTCGGCAGTGTCCTGCCAGGCAAAAAGCTGTATAAAACTGTATATATTCTCTACCTGCAAGTTGGAACTCCCGGCACTCCCCTCCACTCTCACCCTGAGGTTTGGAGGTCTCTCCCCCACGGAGTCCAGATTCTTGAACACTATCTCGAGGGGTGTGGACAGGGCGTGGGTTGCCGCTGGTCTGTGCCACTCTCCTGGCTTGGGAGCAGTGAAAGAGTAAGCCAAAAAG
>CAUYON010070137.1:0-23631 GCA_963573935.1 Arctocebus calabarensis | reverse complement strand
TGCCTGTAGTCCCAGCTACTTGGGAGGCAGAGGCAAGAGACTCGCTTGAGCCCAGGAATTGGAGGTTGCTGTGAGCTGTGGATGCCATGGCACTCTATCCAGGGTGACAGCTTGAGGCTCTGTCTCAAAAAAAAAAAAAAGTCATAAACACATTGTCCACAATAGTTGATTCAGTTCTATGGAATTGATTCTTGTTTTTCTTTGATCTTGGTTAGGAGTTATATGAAACCATTAGTTTTTTCATTAGAGTTTTGGAAATTCTTACCCAGTACAATGGAATGACGTTAAAATTGCTAGAACCTGTATTCAAGAACACTTGACCAAGTCTTTTCAGTGAATCTCCTTGAAGAAAATTAATTTTGGACTGTACCCAATTGGAAATGCTTTTAGAGGAGAATAAAAATGATAACAAAGACTGAATAGCCATGGTTAAAAATGTGATGAAATTTCATTATGACAATGATGCAACACCTAAGGAAATTTGTTTATTTCTGAAGTACACAACATTTCAACACAAAAATGAGAATTCTGACTGATAACATTAGATTTCTAGGAATCACATGCAGTTTTGGAACACTCATGTCAGTAACATACCTGTAAGTATAACTAAAGAAAGGTTAGCTTAAATTATTGTTAGACAATGCTTCCCATATAATTTGTCATATTCAATAAGCCTAATTAGTTTACTAGTTCTCTTTACAAGGTGAGAGAAAAGTTCTTTGTGGCTTTTCAGGATCTAGACTTGAAAATTTCAAAGTTAATTAGAATTCAAAAAGATTTTATTTTGAATTTGATTAAGGGAAATATGCCAAAAATGTCAAAGGGCTTAAAACACTTACTCAAATATAAAGTTGGTTATTTAATCAAAGTGACAATAAAAGCATTTATTTATTTATTATTTTTTTTTTGTGACAGAGTCTCACTTTGCTGCCCTTGGTAGAGTGCCGTGGAATCATAGCCCATGGTGACCTTGAACTCTTGGGCTCAAGGGATCCTCGTGCCTCAGCATCCCAAGTAGCTGGGGTTACAAATGCCTAAATCAATATCCAGCTAGTTTTTGTTTTTTTTTTTCTATTTTTAGTAGAGACAGGTCTCGCTTTTACTCAGGTTGGTCTCAAACTCATGAGCTCAAACAATCCATCTGCCTCAGTCTCCCAGGGTGCTAGGATTACAGACGTGAGCCACCAGGCCCAGCTGACAAAGCTAATTTTTAATGAAACCTTTTAAATAAATTCATTGATTCTTGACCAGTCTTGACCACATGACATAAGATTTTCAAAGACCTTTGATAGCCTTTTAAAAAAAATCATTAGCTTTTCTTCTTAGGAGGGTACAAGAATACATCCTTTATACATTTCCTTATCAAACACATCTTACTTTCTTCACATATAGAGTTGTTTCCCTTATAAATTCTAGTAGTTTAATTGCATATGTTAATTATAACTTTACCTCTTAATAACTGTAAGTGCTAGTGAAAGTAGAATCTTTAGCTGTCAGATCATAATTCACCATTCCATAATTATTTATTTATTTATTTATTTTTATTGTTGAATCATAGTTGGGTACATTAGTGCAATCGAGGGGTACAATGTGCTGGTTTCATATAAAATCTGAAACATTTTCATCAAACTGACATAGCCATCATGTCATTTTCTTAGTTATTGTATGAAGACATTTGTATTCTGCATTTAGTAAGTTTTGTCTGAACTGGTCTAAGATGCACCATAGGTGTGGCCCCACCATTTACCCTCCCTCCACCCAGCCTCCCCCCTCCCCTCCCCTCCCTCGCCTCTTTCCCCATATTCTTATGCTATAATTGGGTTATAGCCTTCATATGAAAGCTATAAATTATCTTCATAGTAGGTCAGAGTACATTGGATACTTTTTCTTCCATTCTTGAGATACTTTGCTAAGAAGAATATGTTCCAGCTCCATCCATGTAAACATGAAAGAGGTAAAGTCTCCATCTTTCCTTAAGGCAGCATAGTATTCCATGGTATACATATACCACAATTTATTAATCCATTCGTGGATTGATGGGCTTCTTCCATGACTTAGCAATTATGAATGGGGCTGCAATGAATATTCTGGTACAGATGTCTTTGTTATAATGTGATTGGTGGTCTTCAGGGTATATACCAAGTAAGGGAATTATAGGTCGAATGGCAGGTCAATTTTTAGATCTCTAAGTATTCTCCAAACATCCTTCCAAAAGGAATGTATTAGTGTACATTCCCACCAGCAGTGTAAAACTGTTCCCTTTTCTCCATATCCACGCCAACATCTCTGGTTTTGGGATTTTGTTATGTGAGCTAATCTTACTGGAGTTAGGTGATATCTCAAAGGAGTTTTGATTTGCATTTCTCTGATGATTAAGGATGGTGAGCATTTTTTCATGTGTCTGTAAGCCATGTGCCTGTCTTCTTTACAGAAGTCTCTCTTCAAGTCCTTTGCCCACCCTGAGATGGGATCACTTGTTCTTTTCTTGCTAATGCGTTTCAGTTCTCTTTGGATTCTGGTTATTAAATATTTGTCAGAGGAATAACCTGCAATATTTTCTCCCATTCTGAGGACAGACTGCATGCTATACTTACTACGTTCTTGACTGTGCAGAAACTTTTTAGTTTGATCAGGTCCCAGTAGTGTATTTTTGATACTGCTTCAATTGCCTGGGGAGTCCTCCTCATAAAATATTCACCCAAGCCTATTCCTTCAAGAGTTTTCCCTGCACTTTCTTCTGCAATTTTTATAGTTTCATGTCTTAAGTTTAAGTCTTTAATCCAGTGAGAATCTATCTTAGTTAATGGTGAAAGATGTGGGTCCAGTTTCACTCTTCTACAGCTCGCTAGCCTTTTCACCAAGCACCATTTGTTAAATAGTGAGTCCCTTCCCCACTGAAAGTTTTTAATTGGCTTGTCAAAGATCAAATAACGGTAAGTAGCTGGATTCATCTCTTGGTTCTCTATTCTGTTCCAAACATCTACCTCTCTGTTTTTGTGCCAGTACCATGCTGTTTTGATCACTATTGATTTATAGTACAGTCTCAGGTCTGGTTGCGTGATTCCTCCTGCTTTGTTTTTGTTTCTGAGTAATGTCTTGGCTAGTCAGGGTTTTTTCTGATTTCATATAAAACAAAATATTATTTTTTCAAGATCTTTAAAATATGACAATGGAGCTTTCAAAAGAATTACATTAAAAGTATATATTACTATGGGTAGTATAGACATTTTAACAAATTTTATTTTTTTCTAGCCATGAGCATGGTATGTTTTTCCATTTGTTAACATTTTTGGCTATTTCTTTTCTTAAAGTTTCACAGTTCTCTTTATAGAGATCTTTCACATCCTTTGTTAGGTAAACTCCCAAATACTTCATCTTCTTTGGTACTACTGTGAAAGATATAGAGTCCTTCACTGATTTTTCAGCTTGGCTATCCTTGGTATATATAAAGGCTACATATTTATGGGTATTGATTTTGTAGCCTGATACATTGCTGTATTTCTTGATCACTTCTAAAAGTTTTGTAGTATAATCCCTGGTCTTTTCCAGGTATACAATCATATCGTCTACGAACAGTAAAAGTTTGATCTCTTCTGACCCTATGTGGATACCCTTGATCACCTTTTCTTGCCTAGTCGCAATGACTAAAACTTCCATTACAATGTTAAAGAGCAGTGGAGATAATGGGCAACCTCGCCTGGTTCCTGATCTAAGTGGAAATGATTTCAATTTAATTCCATTCAATACAATATTGGCTGTGGGTTTGCTGTAGATGGCCTCTATTAGTTTAAGAAATGTCACTTCTATACCAATTTTCTTAAGTGTTCTGATCATGAAGGGGTACTGGATATTGTCAAAAGCTTTTTCTGCATCAATTGAGAGAATCATATAGTCTTTATTTTTTAATTTGTTTATGTACTGAATTACATTTATAGATTTGCGTATATTGAACCAGCCTTGAGACCCTGGGATAAAGCTCACTTGGTCATGGTGTATAATTTGTTTGATCTGTTGTTGAATTCTGTTTGTTAGGATCTTGTTGAGTATTTTTGTATCAATATTCTTTAGTGATATTGGTCTATAATTTTCTTTTCTTGTTGGGTCTTTCCCTGGTTTAGGGATCAAGGTGATGTTTGCTTCATAGAATCTGTTGGGTAGTATTCCTTCTTTTTCTATATTTTGGAACAGGTTTAGTAATATAGGTACTAGTTCCTCTTTAAAGGTTTGGTAGAATTCTGACTGGAAGCCATCTGGTCTTGGGCTTTTCTTTTTAGGGAGATTTTGTATAGTTGATGCTATTTCAGAATTTGATATAGACCTGTTCAACATTTCCACTTCGTTCTGGCTTAGTCTTGGTAGGTGGCATGCTTCCAAGTATTGATCAATTTCCTTAAGACTTTCTTATTTCTGAGAGTAAAGTTTCTTGTAATATTCATTAAGGATTTTTTGAATTTCTGAGGGGTCTGTTGTTATTTCTGATTTTTATGATTTCTGATTGATGAAATTAGAGATTTTACTCTTTTTTTTCCTGGTTAGGTTAGCTAAAGGTTTATCTATTTTATTGACCTTTTCAAAAAACCAACTTTTGATTTATTGATCTGTTCTATAATTCTTTTCTTTTCAATTTCATTTAATTCTGCTCTAATTTTGGTTATTTCTTTTCTTCTGCTCGATTTGGGGTTAGAATGTTCTTCTTTCTCCAGTTGCTTAAGATGTCCCATTAAGTTGTTAATTTCCTCTCTTTCTGTTTTCTTGAGGAAGGCTTGCAATGCTAGAAATTTCCCTCTTAGGACTACCTTTGCAGTATCCCAGAGGTTCTAATAATATGTGTCTTCATTATCATTTTGTTCCAAAAATTTGGTAATTTCCTTCTTAATCTCATCAATGACCCATCTATCCTCCAGCATAATGTTATTTAGCTTCCATGTTTTTGTGTGAGTATGCATATTCCTGTTGTTATTGAGTTCAACTTTTATTCCAGGGTGGTCTGAGAAGATGTAAGGAATAATTTCTATTCTTTTAAATTTGCTGAGGTTGGACCTGTAACCTAGGATGTGATCAATTTTGGAGTATGTTCCGTGGGCTGATGAGAGGAATGTGTATTCAGTTTTGTTGGGATGAAATGTTCTGTAGATGTCTGTTAAATCCAAATGTTGGATGGTTAAGTTTAAATCTAAAATTTCTTCCCTTAGTTTCTTTTTGGAGGATCTATCCAGCACTGCTAAAGGGGTGTTAAAATTTCCGACTACTATGGAGCTGAAGATAATCAAGTTGCTCATGTCTGTTAGCATTTCTCTTATAAATTGAGGCACTTTCTGGTTGGGTGCATAAATATTAATAATTGAAATTTCATCATATTGAGTAGTACCTTTAACAAATATGAAGTGTCCATCCTTATCCTTCCTTATTTTGGTTGGTTTAAGGCCTATTGTATCTTTGACTAGGATTGCTACACCTGCTTTTTTCTGTTTTCCATTTGTCTGGAATATAGATGACCATCCCTTCACCTTGAGTTTATATTTATCTTTTAAGGTAAGATGTGTTTCTTGTATGTAGCAGATATATGGCCTGAGTTTTTGTATCCAGTCAGCCAACCTATGCCTCTATAGAGGACAATTTAAACCATTCACATTTATAGAAAATAATGATAAATCTTCAGAATGCCCAGTGTACATTTTTAATCCTTTCATCACTGTAGAAGTTGGAATTTGATAAAAAGTTTCTGGGTGAGTTTACTTTTGTGAAGTATTATGCTGGTCATTATGGAGAATAGGTCTGAGAATATCTTGGAGAGCTGTTTTATTTACCTCAAATTTCTTCAACATGTGGATGTCATTAAAGTATTTAATTTCTCCATCATAAATGAAACTCAGTTTAGCTGGGTATGGTATCCTAGGTTGAAAGTTATTTTGTTTTAGGAGATGGAAAGTCGATGACCATTCTCTTCTAGCTTGAAAGGTTTGATCAGAGAGAACTTCAGTTATTCTAATATTCTTCCTCTTATAGGTGATGGATTTCTTACATTTGGCTGCTTTCAGAAATTTCTCCTTCATATTAACTTTAGTGAACTTAATTGTGAAATTCCTGGGGGATGACTTATTCGGGTTGAGTCGTGCTGGGTTTCTGAAACTTCTGCTATCTGAATTTCAGAATCTCTTGGCATATCTGGAAAATTCTCTTTCATAATCTCATAGAGAAGAGACTCTGTGCCTTGTGATGCCACTTCATCATTTTCAGGTATCCCTATAAGGCGAAAATTGGTTTTCTTCAAGTTATCCCAGAGCTATCTGAGGGAATGATCCATTTTTGCCTTCCTTTTCTCTTTCTCTTTGTAAAGGAGCCTTCAAAAACTTTGTCTTCAATGTCAGAAATCCTTTCTTCTGCTTGGTCTATTCTGTTGCTGAGGGATTCTACTATGTTTCTTAGATCTTTGAGGGCTGCAACTTCTTGTCTCTATGTGTTAAAGTTTTTGGTCATTTTGTCTTTGAATTCATTCAATTCTTGAGACATCTTTTGGGTCATCTTTTGGATTACTGCTTGAAATTCTAATTCCATCTTTTCCTCCATTTCACTGATCTTATTTGCTATCCAGACTCTGAATTCTATTTCTGACATCTCAGCCATTTGCTTATGCAAGGAATCTTGTGCAGTATCTACCTTATCATTCCTTGGGGGAGTTGATATACTCTGATTATTCAGATTGCCAGAGTTTTTCCATTGATTCTGCCCCATGATTATTTTTCACCATTTCCTCTGGCCGTCCTCAGAGTTGGGTAGGCATCTGTCCAAGATTGGACCCTGGCAGGATCATTCTATTGTTGGAAGATATTTGTAGGCAGTGACCTAGTGCAGCTCCTCTGGGGCTGCCCCAGCCAGGGAGTTGTGGCTGTGGGATCAGCTCCAGAGTGGAGCATGTCACACACAGGTCCAGCAGCAGGGCTGGGGTTTGTGGCCACGGTTTTGGCAACGCCTGGCTCCCAGTGGCTTTGGCAATGAGAGTGGGTAACTCCAGTAGTTTCTGGTCAGGCGGAGGGCTCTGCAGAGAGGTAGGGAGGTCCTCAGAGAGAGGGCGCAGGGTCACTTGACTTCCTGAGTCCGTGGGCAGATGGACTGGGCTGGTGAGGAAGCAGGGAGGGCACTGAAGTGAGGACAGGTGTTGTGCAGCTACCAGAGACCCTGGCTGGGGCAGTACTGGCCAAGGCAGGCTGGGGGTCTTGGCAGTGCTGCCTGTGTCGGAGTCCTGTGTGTTTGCTGGAGTCCTTGGAGTGGGGTAGACCTGGGTATCAAGGTGGTGCACCTCCCCACGGGGTCTCTCACATCCACCAGTGTTGCGGGCAGGAGGCAGGCCTGGGTCCCGAGGCAGCAAGGCCCACAGCAGGGTTGCTCCAGCCCGCCATGACCCTTGGACTGGGGCGGACCTGGGTCCTGAGGCTCCGTGGCCTGCAGAGGGGTGGCTTCTGCCCTCTACAGTCCCTGGAGTGGGGTAGGCCTGGGTCCTGAGGCTGCATGGCCTGTGGTGGAGTCACTCCCGCCCACCTAAAGGTGGACCTACGGCGGGGTCGCTCCTGCCCACATACGCCCCTGGAGTTGGGTGGGCCTGGGTGCTGAGAAAGCATGGCCCATGGCATGTCGCTCACGCCTGCCAGTGTCTCTGGTTTGGGGTGGGCCTGAGTGTTAAGGTGGTGTAACTCCCGGTGGGGTCTCTCATGTCCACTGGGGTTGTGGGCAGGAGATGGGCCTGGGTCGCAAGGTGGCACAGCTGGTGGCGGGGTTGCTCTGGCCCCTGCCATCCCTCGAGTGGGGTGGGCCTGGGTCCTGAGGCTGCATGGCTGGCGGTGGGGTCACTCCAGTTCACTGCCGTCCCTGGAGTGGGTCGAGCCTGGCTGCTGAGCTGGAGCGGCCTGCAGCAGGGTCGTGCACTATGGTTCCTGACTGCAGATGGCCGTTGGTGAGGGGGAGGCTCAGTGCCACTGTGGAGTCCTTTGCCATGTGAGGCACTTGGTCTAGCACACAGAGAGTGGAGGTGCTGCTCGAGAACCTCCTCCCACAGTCTCAGCAGGGGTTAGGTTACTGGTTCATCAGGAAAGGGGGAAGGGCATACTGGAAGTTCAGGATGGTTGGGAAAGCTTTAGTTCAAATTTTTTGCCTAGAGAGAGTGTTCAGAGTCACAGCAGGGGAGTAATCCCCACTTCCCACAGCACTCTCCCATGGGGTGAGACAAGAGGTCCACAGTTCACTGTTCATCTGTGAAAAAAAGCCCGTAGGAGTGGAGGAAGAGAAAAAAAGAAAGGAAACAAAAAGCAAAAAAGACCACAGCTTTCTTGGGGGAGGGGATGGATGCTTTTCCTTTCAGATGAATTTTGTACCTAAAGCTTGCTTTCTTGTAGTCGCAGCTTGCCTCAGCAGAGGTGATCGGGCAGCTATCACTTCTCTCTCGGCTGGGCTCCCAGTCTTCAGCTCAATTGGGCATTTCCTGGACGTTATCCTTCTCCTTGGTCAGGAGCCTCTCTCGGGAGCTGCTTCTAGTCAGCCATTTCGCCCCTCTGGCCCATAATTTTTATAAACATGTGTCTTCAATCTTTCATGTTAATAAAGTCATATACATTTTTTTTTTTTTTAGTAGAGACAGTCTCACTTTATTGCCTTTGGTAGAGTGCCGTGGCATCACACAACTCACTCACAGCAACCTCCAATTCCTGGGCTTAGACGATTCTCTTGTCTCAGCCTCCCAAGTAGCTGGGACAACAGGCACCTGCCACAACGCCTGGCTATTTTTCTGTTTTGTAGTTCCGCCGAGGCTAGGATTGAACCCTCCACCTTCAGTATAAGGGGCCAGCGCCTTACTCAATGAGCCACAGGCACCAGCCAATAAAGTCATGTATTTTTAGTTTCTCTATAACATAAGAAGATGCCACATTATATAAACTTACACTATGCTTTATAATTAATGTTTTGGTATTTTAAATTACTTAGAAATGACCCAGACGTTTCCTGAATATCTATTGTTTAACTTCACTTTAAGGTTTCAATTTACCAGAAAGATTTTTTGAAACTATTTTTAAGTAGGCATTTCACAAAACATAATTTTTAATGGAAAAGTTTGCAAAGAAACTTTTATCCAACTTGTATCTCATTTAATTCTCTTATTCTTAAACATTATACTTGAACTGTTCATAAAAATTTTGAAATATTAAATAAAGCTAGCCACTATCTTAAGTATTTTTCTTTTGTTGTTGACAAACCAGACAAATATCAATAATATCACAGAAGAAAAGAAACTAAAAAGCTAAACATTTTCTTCCCTTTTTCTCTGTTTTCCATGACTAATATGCATCAAGCAATTCAGCAATTCATTTTTACTGTGCATTATGTTCTTAGCTTGGATTTACAGTTTTATGACCATAAACATCTAACAGAGAGAACACAAATCTGTCTGAACAGCAAACCCAGTCAAAAATGTATGTCTATATTTTATATTTAATGACATAAACGTACAGAGAGAAGCAGATCTTACAGCTTTCACTCTAAAACTTTTAGTCACATGCCAGGTCCAATAATTCAAGAGTCACTAGTCAGATCAGGCAAACAGGACGAATTAAAGTTACCTACTCAGATGAGTAAAGCTTTTTACCAATTTTTATGGAGAAGGCTTTTAAGATTTTTCATTTGACCAGTTTCTCCATAATTCTTCTCTTTTCCTTCTGATGACAGTAGTTTCCCTGAAGTTTGTGTCTTCAAGACATAACTGTCAAGTCCTGAAGAGGACAGAGTAGGAAATTTATATTTCAAAGTCACAGAGAAGGAATACAAGTTTTTTCCAAGGAGGAGTTTGAGGTATGTAAGTTAGGTGAGAAACCAAGGAGGATTCAAAATGGATGCTGAGGCAACATAAAATTATAAGAATGCACTACAGGATTTTCAAGCAAATATAGAGATGGGCCTAGGAAATGTTTCAAGCTAATTCAAATTTGGCCATAGAAGCCTGAATCTCTCTTACCTCTGATGTTTCTTCATAGTAATTTTTTTCCATCCACTAACCACCTAAGGGAGGATATAGGGATTTGAAGGTAGACCTATCAAAGATTCAGGAAAACTGGAGGGAAAATTGAAGGTGGCAAAAGGAGGAAGCAAAAACAGAACCAAATAGAAGAGGATGCAGTTTGGGAAGATCTTAAGTCTCCCAAAAAGGCAATCGAAGTTCCATGTTATTCTTAGCAAAAATCATGCCAACAAGAAAGGAAGCATACAGAGGAACTGAACAGTGGGTAAAAAAGAGAAGCTTCAATTGACTGAGAAGTTTCATAGATAAGCAAGGTCCACTAGAGCAGTGATTTCCAACTGGATTCCAGAAGATCTTAGGTGTGGCATGAAAAATTGTAAAGATCATTAATTAAATTATTTTGAAAGAAGTTCAAAGCACAGTAAGTATATTCTTTTTTTTTTACTCTTTTTTTATCAACATAATTTAAGTGTGCTGCAGAAGTTTAACTATAGGCTCAAGTGTGCTGTGAGATAAAAAGAAAAAAAAAGGGTTGAAACACACTGCAATAGAGTGATCAGATTGGTCATAAAAAAAATTATAGCCTGAATATCAGATTCCCATTTAGCCAACTTAGGACGTTTTAGAAACATTCTTTCATCATATTTCAGCCAGAACAAACAGCAAATATTATTGGCTTCTTTGTTTTTCTATTTTCCTTTAAACTAAAGCTACCTACGAAGTGACTTAAAACCAAAAGCATTAAGTCTTTTATGACTTAACCAAGGATGAAAGAGATGGCCCACAAAAGGATGCAAAATGATGCAGTCCTCCCAAACCACTCCCAGAGACAATCAAAAGAAAGACCTATGTTGCTATAGGATGAAACAACAAAAGTTAAGGTAGTAAAAGCTCCTTATGGACTGGGACTTCAATTAAGACAAACTTCCCTGAGAGCTGGCATGATTGGACAAAGAATGTTTCAGCCCCCAGCCTATTCAACAGGCAGCCTGATGCAAGCCAACACTTGTTACTTCCAACTGGCAAAAACCAAGAGAATTTTCTCACTGGTTGCAAAGCCAAACACTCAGAACACAAAATAAGACAAGTAAGAAGAAGTAGCTGTCCCTGGGAAAATAAAGATCAATGGCAAAGGGGTACCCCCAAACTATATTTACGCAAGAGTCAACAATCCAAATAAATGTTTTTCTCCTGTAAATCTGAATTTGGAAAGGAGAGGATAAAGAGAATTTTTTTACCTTCCATTCTCAAGGAGGCATTATAGGCAGAGATCCAGGAGAACTGACTTTGGGAAAAATGCTTAAACTACTCTTAGCTGGCTTTTGGTCAGTTGTCCCAGCATCTCATATGCAGGCTTCAGAGCAAGCAGGATGTCTCAGCCACCCCATGTTGGGTGCCAGAATGTGTAAGAGTGAAAACGTGTGGTATCCTTTCTCGTTCAACATAAAGGTCATCCCTGACACTCTATTAAAAAAAGACAGGTTAACAAGGAAATAATAGCAGATTTATTTAGTCAAAATTTTAGAAATGAAGACCCAGAAACCTATGGAAAACTATCTCTTTGTATGCCTAGATTAATGAAGAATGGACCGCTGTGTAAAAATGTCATTGCACAAAGGGTATGATTTAATGGTCATAGACCAAGTTGGGGGACCCTGCAAGGCCTGTATATTCAGATAATTCTTGGCCACTCTGTGGAATATTTCTTCCTCCTTGGTATGGGGCAGGAACCCTCTGAAGTGAAGGTTCTCAAGGGAGAAAAGAGAAGGAAGAGGGTGACTTTTCTAGGTTTTATGGCTTAATTTGGTGAAGTGGGGTGTTAGTTCATATGACCTGCCTTGAAGAAGTAGAATTCTGATTTCCATGATTTGTTTTGGGAGGAGGGAAAGATATGGAAGATAGGATGGGAGATGGTCGGAAATACCTTACCTCTGTGGTCTGGCGTCTCACTTTCCTTCAGGTAAAAGTACTTAGCATGTTCTGTGTCCCAGCAATAGCTTAAGGCAGTGTCCCCAACCATTTTTGGCACAAGGGGCTGGCTTCATGGAAGACAATTCTTCCATGGACTGTGTGGCAGGGAATGGTTTCAGGATGATTCAAACACATTTCATCTCCACCTCAGATCACCAGGCTTTAGATTCTCAGAAGGAATGTGAACTCTAGATCCCTCGCATGTACAGTATACAGTAGGGTTCCTGCTCCTATGATGTATTGCTGACACTTAACCTGACAGGAGATGGAGCTCAGCCAGTGATGCCAGCCATGTGGAGTGGCCGTAAAAGCAGATAGGAGCTTCAATGGGTTACTGCTGCTTATCCCCTGTTGTGTGGTACCAGTATATAGCCTAGGGGATGAGGCTTAAGGGGAGAGAAAAAGGGTGACTTTATATACATTATGAAAATAGAATATTAAAACATCAACCATATTCTGAAAAAAAAAACATTCTGAAACATATTCTAAAAAAACCAATCAATCATATCATTCAATCTTATGTAATTATTCTTGTTCCACAGGATCTTATTAACAGAGGCCTGTACTCTAAAGTATAGTCCTTGGCTGGGCGCAGTGGCTCACACCTGTAATCCTAGCACTCTGGGAGGCCAAAGCCGGTGGATTGCTCAAGCTCAAGAGTTCAAGATCAGCCTGAGCAACCATACCCAACCACTTTCTTCATAATCTTTTTTTTATTTGATTTATTAAATCATAGCTGTATACATTAATGCATTTATGGGGTACAATGTGCTGATTATATATACAATTTGGAATGCTTACATCAAACTGGTTAACATAGCCTTCACCTCACTTTCTTAATTATTGTGTTAAGACATGTGTACTCTTGCAAAATGCACCATAGGTGTGGTCCCACTGATTACCCTCCCTCCATCCAACCTCCCCCCTCCTCTCACCTCCCCTTTTCTACCCCCTTTCATCCTGGGCTATAGGTATGTTTTATGTTTCATATGGAAGTGTGGATGATTATATATTGGTTTCATATTAGTACATAATCTTTAAGTAGCTGCAGCATTAGCTTATTCTATCAACAAGCCTATACAAATTTAGGAAGAATATGTGTGAGGAGAATAAAACCTATACTCAACACTGATAAATCAGAGAAAACATAGCTCTTTCATAAAACCAAAAGTATTCAACTAATCTCTTTAAGCCAAGGACTTACCTAAATTATGTGAACTTGAATTCTCAAAACATTTCTGAATTTCTTTCTGAATTCTGTCTACATACTTTTTAAATCTAACATATTGAAAATATGTTAAATAGCACCCAAATATAGCAAAATACTACATTCACAGTCTTCTCAGGCTGTCATAACAAAATATCATGCATAGGGAGCTTCAACAACACAAATTTATTTCTTGCAGTTCTGGAGCCTGAGAAGTCCAGAATTAAGGTGCCCGCAGGGTAGGTTTCATTCTGAGGTCTTTTCTCTCAGTTTACATAGCTACCATCTTGCTATGATCTCTTCTTTGGTCATAGTCCTATCACATTAGGGGTCTAACCTTATGACCTCATTTAACCTTAATAACCTCCTGAAGACACTATCTCCAGATATAGACACAGTGAGGTTTAGGGCTTTTACATATGAATTTTGGTGAGACACATTTCAGTCCATAAAACATCTTTACAGAAAGAAAAGTAAAGTCCCTTCTGAAGTACAGACACTTAGACATGCAGACACAGTGAAAGCTCGTAGAGTCAATTTTAAAATTTTAGCCATGGGTCAAGAGTAAACACAGAGGTATATAACTTATTGGTCTCTCAGTCAAAGAGATGATCTTTCCCCATCTAATTCTTTCTTTGAGACAAAATCTTACTATGTAACTCTGGGGCAAGTGCCATGCATTATCACAGCTCATGGCAACCTCAAACTCTTGGGCTTAAGAGATTCTCCTGCCTCAGCCTCCCAAGTAGCTAGGATGATAAATGCCGACCACAATGCCTGGCTAGTTTTTCTGTTTTTAGTGCAGATGGGATCTTACTCTTCCTGAGGCTAGTCTTGAACTCCTGAGCTCATGTGATCTACCCTTCCCAGAGTGCTAGGATTAAAGGCATGATCCACTGTGCCAAGCCTTTTTACAACTATTAATTTGCTTACAGAGATCACCAAATGAGAAAATCATAAAACAAAATTCTCAATCTAAAGGGCTGACAAATCAAATTATCTATTATTTCTCAGCCAATAAAGATCTAAACTAGTAATCCATTTATAGAGGTCACTAAATGGTCAGACACTAAAACAAAATTCCTAATGAGAAGCAACTTATTGGCCATAAACCATAACAAAGTTAGTAGAGAACAAAATCAGTATTACAAAAATAATGTCAGCATAGTTTTTTTTTTTTTTTATTGTTTGGAATGCATTGATAGTACAAATAGTTAGGTTGCAGTGGTTGAATCTGTTAGGTAAAGACCCTCTTATTATTGTGTCCCACTCCCAAGAGGGGAGTGCCATGCACCATAACCTCCCTGCCCTCCTCCCCTACCACCCATCTTATTAGCTCATCTACTGCCTTCGTGTTAGAATTGAGTACATTAGATTCTTGCTTCTCCATTCTTGTGATGCTTTACTAAGCAGAATGTGTTCCAACTCTATCCAGGTTAATACAAAAGATGTAAAGTCTCCATCTTTTAATGGCTGAATAGTATTCCATGGTATACATATACTGCAGCTTGTTAATCCATTCCTGGGTTTATGGGCATTTAGATTGTTTCCATGTTTTGGCGATTGTAAATTGAACTGCAATGAACAGTCTAGTGCAAATGTCCTTATGATAAAAGGGATTGCAAGATCAAATGGGAGGTCTCATTGGAGTTCTTTGAGGATTCTCCATACTTCCTTCCAAAAAGGTTGTATTAGTTTGCAGTCCCTCCAGCAGTGTAAATGTATGTCAGCATTGTTCTATTGCCACTTATGATTCACCTTCTGGGAGCAAATAAAGGCATACCTGAATTAAAACCGTTAAAGATAATTTTCAGAAACAGGTAAAATCATGACTATTGTATAGATATAAAAATAAACAAGTGCTAAGTATTTTACTCATATAATATGAGGGAACAAGGCATATGTTATAACATGTTTTTTGAAGTCAAAACCCCCACAAAATTCTATAGAATAAAGTAGTAGTGAGATGAACTGCAGATACGGAAACTGGCTTTTTCATAAATTAAAGTGGCATTAGGTGGAAGAAAAGTTAATTCTCTACCAGATAGGATAGGACAGAATTTACAGTTCACATGCAGTCACAAAACAGTGAAAAGGCAATGAACAAAATTAGACAGGTCACCAGTTTTTCATTGAAATGTAGATTTCCACTAAAATACAGTATTTTTTCTACAAATAGAAAAAAATCATAACTGTTATTTTTTATTTCAGAATATTGGGGGTGCACATGTTTTATTTATATACTTTGTTTTTGTAACTTTTTTTTGAGACAGAGTCTCACTTTGTCACTCTTGGTAGAGTGCCGTGGTGTCACACCAACCTCTAACTTTTGGGCTGAAACGATTCTCTTGCCTCAGCCTCCCAAGTAGCTGGGACTTCAGGTGCCTGCCACTATGCCCAGTTATTTTCTTAGAAATGAGGTCTCACTCTGGCCCAGGCTGGTCTCGAACCTCAGAGTTCAGGCAATCCACCTGCCTTGGCCTTCCAACTGCTGGAATTATAGGTGTGAGCCACCCGCACCTGGCTTTAACTTTGTTTTTGAGTCAACATTTAAGTGTGCTCTTTACCCGGACAGAGTGCATTATACTCAGTAGGTGTGAATGTACTCATTCCCACTTTCTCTTCCACCCAGCTTGATTTTCATTGAGATTTACTTCCATATGTGCACTTCAATTATTTCCAATTTGGTATTGAGTACATGTTTGCTTCTTCATTCTTGCAACATTTCACTTAAAAGAATGGTTTCCAGCTCCATCCAGGTTGTATTTTAGAGTGCATTCTGTAATTAGTTTTGTTGGTACTATTTTGGATCACATTCCTGACATGGTTCCATACAGGCCAATCTTCAACTGAGTTCACATACCCTCATGTACTATGAGGGTAACAACTACCATTGCAACCACAATCACCACTGTCACAATTCTTAATGATTCCTAGTCTTTGCATAGCACCTACTTTGTGCCAAACATGCTTCTAAGCACTTGACATACATTAATTCACTTATTCCCCCACAACAACTCTGAGGTAGACATTAATTTTTCTCTCCATCTTACAGGTAGATAAACTAAGACACAGAGAATTGAAATCATCTGTTCACAGTTACATAGCTAGCAAGTGCTGGTAACTAGGCCACTGAGATAACAGGTAGTTCTTTGGAGAATCTCACCTGCATTTTAATTAGTTGATTAATATGATCTACAAATTTTAAGAAAATAAAAATTCGTGAAATTGTTGAGTACTACTATATCCCAGCTTCTATGCTAAGTGACACGATTCCATATACAAGTGAAGCACCATCCATGGCTTTGAGTTCCTGATTTAAGGGAGATAGACACATACCTAGACTATTGCAAAGAGGACTCATTTCAATAGAAATGAATGCTGAATGGAAGAAAGGCTTAGACAGATAGGCAAAGTTGTGGAAGGCCTTGAATACCATGCTAAACATCTTTGACTTTAACCTGAAGGCCAGGGGGAGCCACTGTAAGGTTTTAAACAAGGAAGTAAAATCAGAATTTCACTTCCAAAAGATCACTCTAGTAGCAGTATGGAAAAGGAATTAAATAGGCAGTAATCCTTGATTCAGAGAAACCAATGTATCAGTTAAAAATGTTTAAAAGTCCCTTGAAATTTAATAAATTATTTATGTGCTTAAGATTCTGTGGATCAGCAATTTGGGCTGCTCTCAGCTGGGCTAGTCTTCTGGTCTGGCCCGGGGCTTCATTCAAAACTCTGATCATTTATGATAGCTGTTTTCTGAGCTTCTCAAGTCCCAGGGTTTTCATGTTCAGAAAGAGTGGGCCACATTTTTTAGTGTGGTATGGTAGGCAGAATAATGGTTCTCTAGAAGTGTTCATGTCCTAATCCTCAGAATTTGGAAATATATCACTTTATGTGGTGTGTGTGTGTGTGTGTGTGTGTGTGTGTGTATATATATATATATGATTAAGTTAAGGATCTTGAGATGTGAAGCTTATTCTAGGTTATCTGGGTGTGCCCAATCCAATCACAAGGGTCTTCACAAGAGGAAGGCAGGAAGATCAGAGTCAGAGAAAAGATATGTGATGACAGAAGAAAGAATGACAGAAGTAGTGGGAAATTTGAAGATGCTACAATGGTGGATGAAGGGCCCATGAGCCGAGGAATATAGGTAGCCTATAGAAGATACAGAAAGTAAGGAAACATTCTCCCCCAAAGATTTATAAGGAAATCAGTCCTGCTGACTGCATAACGTTAATCTAGTGAGTGATTTTGACCTTCAGAGCTATAAGATAAATTTATATTATTTGAAGCCACTAAGTTTGTGGCTTTTGATTGTTACAGCAGCAAAAGCAAACTATACATGGCACTCACAGGGCAACAAGGGTTTAATTAAAAGCAGAAGCCACAAAGCCTCTTGAGGCCTTATTCAGTAGTTGCACAGTATCATTTTTGCCACATCTGTTGGTCAAAGCAAGTCATCAGACCAGCCCGGATTCAGGAACAGGGAACGAGAACCCATCTCTTGACTGGAAGACCTACATAGAATTAGTTGCCTTATTACATCCCCAAGAAGTTAAGAGGCAATTAGAGTAATCCAGGTAAGAAAGGAGAATTACTTTAAGTTGCAATAGGAGGTGATATAAAGGAATGGAGAAGTTAAAAAATATTTAGTATATAAACCATCAAAATTTGAATGTAGAAGTTGAGAAAGATGAAACATATTTGACCCTCACATCAAACCTATAATGAAGTAAACATTACCACACAGAAATATTATTAAAGCCCGGAAAGATTGATTTGTCCAGTATTCCATAGCTTAAGCTAGTACACAAGACTCCTGACCCCTTGATCTTTTCTTGTGGTTGGACTATGTTGCTTGCATATCCCCTTATCTCTGCCTAATTCCTACCTAATCCCTGTCCCTACCTAATCCCTTCCTAAAATCCCATATTAGTGGAAATATGCCCCCATTTAGTCTTTAACCTGGATTAGATGCCCATGTTCATGTCTACTTATGTAACTTTTTATAACTGGTATAGCAGCATCAACACACTCCACATCAGATAATATTGAAAAAGCAAAGAAGAAATTAACAATGAAATGGCAGATCTAAATAAAAGACACATTTTAGTAATCACATCAATAGGGCACTCACTAGACCTAAGATGATGATTTGGCTAAGATATCATTTGGGGCTGTGGTTTACAAAGGAAAAAATAGCCGTTAAGACTTTTTTACCCATGGAAATGAGATTTTTTCCTCTGTCTTTGTCTTCTTGGGAATAATTAGTGAGTTGAGGTAGCAACAAACAACCAAAGTCGATAAAGGTTAGCTTCATTTCTTGAAAGCTATTATATCATGTAGCTAATTTCCTTAGCAACTATGTACATATATCCCTTCATAGTATCTTGAAAATTTCAGAGACAAATGTGGTAAGTGGTGGTGTTCTTAAAGTTATCAAAAATTGCTTCTAAATGCTCCTACTGTAAATTCCCATGTAAAAAGCTGTATTGTACCTTTTGGTCTAATCTTGGTAGGCAATGACTCTAACAGTATTTAATGAATCAGTAAGTAATTAAGGTAGTCAAACAACAAAATATCATATTTTCACGGGAAAATGTGTCATATGTACATATCCCAAGTAAACTTCCAAACTGAAGATCAGCAGGCCACCAATGACAGAGGATCATGTCTTATAGAGCACATATATTACTTTCATGAAACTTACGGCGAAATACTATTGCCTGTGGACCTTTTCCTATGGCAAGAAATCTAGCCAGCATAGAATAAGTGTTCAAGATGTGCTAGTTTCTGTTATTGTTATCATTAAAAGTTTATAGAAAACCATCTAAAAATAGAAATGCAGCTGCCTCCTTGGTATGTATTATCCATGTTTAAAAACTCATGGCCTGTTTAAGCCTCAAGTTACAAAGCAAGTAGCTGTAATCATTTAAAAAGGTACCCTTTATGGAGCATTGCTACGAGTCAGGCATTGTGCTAGGCATTTTAACATACATTCTTGGTCATCACAAAAGCATTGCACCATATATATCATTACATCCACAATTTCATAAAGAAGATGAAGTTGAGTGAATAAGAGACTAGGAAGTGAGAAAGCTATGTACCAAATCCAGGATTCAGATTTGTTTTTACCTAAATCCAAGGCCACGTATTTACTTACTCTTCTGCCTTTGCTACATGTAATCTGTCTGCATACGATCTTCTCCAATAGTCTCCTGTAAGTCCAGGAGGAGGATTAGAGGACTGGGATGTGGATTTCTATTTAACTGCCACATCTATCCCAATCCAGTTACCTCTCCACCTCATGTATCCAGACTCTCTGCCCTGGAAGATTCAGTCCCATCTGTTAATATTCATTATGCATCCCACACTGTGAGAAGATACAAAGACAGTCCAAAAAGAGAGAGAGGAAAGAAGGGAGAGGAGTGGGGAGAGGGGAGGGCAAGTGGAGGGAGGGTATTTGGGCGGATCTCACCTAATATACACAATGCAAGGGTACACTTCAAAACAACTAAGAGTAGATATAGATATAGATACATATTTTGAGACAGAGTCTCACTTACGTCACCCTCAGTAGAGTGCTGTGGCATCACAGCTCACAGCAACCTCAAACTCTTGGGCTTAAGTGATTCTCTTGACTCAGCCTCCCAAATAGCTGGGACTACAGGCACCCGCCACAGCACCCGGCTGTTTTTGTTATTGTTGTTGTTACTGTTGTCATTGTTGTTTAGCAAGCTCTGGCTGGGTTCGAACCCACTGAGCTACAGGCACCAAGCCTAAGAGGATATTATAAATATCTTACCACAAAATAAGTAAGTGAGGTGATAGTTATGATAATTAGTTTGATTTAAGCATTCCACATTGTATATCAAATCATCACATTGTACCCCATAAATGTATGCAGTTACGATTTTATAAAAATTAAGAAAAAAAAGATATATGACCATAAGGCATGGCTCCTTTCTTCAACAAGTTAATAATCTATGTACAGAGATAAGGCTAGCATGTTAAATAGCTAAAAAATCATAGATGACTGAAATAAAGCAAGTGTATGAATTGGTCATCTTTATCTTGAGGCATGTGGGGTTTTGGCTACATGAGTCAATGGAGAAGGAAAGATAAGTCAGCCCAGGAGTAGGGTAAGGGAGACTGAGCTGGAGGGCATGATTATGGGTAATTAGTGACCATCCCAGTGCATCCTATCAAAAGAGATATACTCTTCAAAGGGGTGCAGTTGATGTGGACTATGGTAAATAGCCAGGAAGTCCTAGTCTTCTGTTTAGGACTGGTACTATGTCACAGCAAATGAAGTGCTAACAATGTGTTTGTTGATGAATAAATATAGGATGCTACACTGAGCCCCCAAGTAGTAAGAGTTGAAGAATTGGCAAAAATTAAGCCAAGTATCTAGTGCTGGCCAAATAAATGGGCAGAAGTTCAAGTCCATTCATCAAGGAAGTTGTAAGAATTGCATAAATGTGGCAAGGAAAAGACTTTGATTAAGAATACATGTGAACACCTAGAACTCACCTTAAGGATACGATATAGTAACCCTATTATCTAGTTTCTATTCATGGAACCATGAAAAACCTAGCCAGGGTACCCTAGGGCAGAACTTTCTGGGAGCCAGATGGAGTTAAAGATGTATTTACTTTGGGTGGCCTAAGGCAATGTAGCTCAAACAGAGAACCCAAATTTCAGTCAAGGAAGGAAAGGTCCTAGGTTAAAATGCAGCAATAAATGACTACCCCAAATGTTGAAGCAGAACTATAAATGGAAGAGAGAACAATGAGATTAGGTGGCAGAGGAATTAGCAGTTGATGAGGTGCTCAAGATAGGTAGGAGCAAGCCATTTAGGGCTATGTTGTATACAGTCAAAGATCAATTTAGCCTTGTGTTTATATGGTACCAACTGAGTGATTGGGAGCTAAAGCAGGCAAGGTAGGTTAAAGAATATGAAGATAGGAAGATGAATTCCAGACCCCACCCATATAATGTACTCACTACAGGGGTCAGAATTGCAAGAGCTTATAAACTCATACAAATTCACCTAAAGACTAAATCAATATTATGTCTTGCTCATATATATACCGCTGGCATTTATGAGTTGTGTGCAAATGCTGTTATGAATTACATACCGATTTATTTAGAAGCATTAATGAATTAGTAGCTATTTTTGTCATTATATATTTTTCTGAAAAATAGTAAAAATAGGAGTGGTAATCCAAGGAAGTATTGGCATTGTTGGAGCCAGATTATTGAGACCTTTTTAAATGAAATCATTGCATAAATGAAATGGTTATATAAGCAAACAGTTTACTCTCCTGTTTTCTGAGATTTGGGTCTGACTATCAGGCTTTGGTTCCTAGCAGAGATCTTCAAAAGAGAAAAGTATATGCAGGATTTAACTGACTCTTTTTTTTTTTTAATCTCTAATTTTATTTTATTTTATTTATTTATTTATTTTGCAGTTTTTGGCTGGGGCCAGGTTTGAACCCACCACCTTTGGTATATGGGGCTGGCACCCTACTCATTGAGCCATAGGTGCTGCCCTTTTTAAATTTTTCTTATTAAATCGTAAAGAGGTAGATCATGTATACATGAATGCATTTATGAGATACAACGTGCTGATTTCACATATAATTTGGAATACTTACATTGTACTGGTTAATATATCCCTCACCTCATTTACTTAATTAGTGTGATAAGACATTTATACTCAATACTTAATAGATCTAACATGTACCCTTGCAATATGCACCGTAGATGTGACCCAACTCTTAAATAGCTGAATGTGGCCTCTCACATAACTTGTTACCTTCTAGTCAATAAAATGTAAGATGTCTTATGTAAGATAATCATCATCACCATTGTTGTCATCACCATTATTATTACTATCATTATTATTATCATTATTGTGATTATCAATATCTGCAAAACATTCTGCACTTTGCAAAGAACACTCATTAAAAAGGTTGATTTGCCATAAAGCTATGAAGCATAAGTCAGGAAAAAAAACTCATTTTATCATAAGGACATTTGCATTAGATTGTTTATCACAGCCCCGTTTATAATTGCCAAGGTGTGGAAACAACCCAAGTGCCCATCAGTCCATGAATGGGTTAATAAATTGTGGTATATGTATACCATGGAGTGCTATTCAGCCATAAAAAGATGGAGTCTTTACATCTTTTGTATTAACCTGAATAAAGTTGGACAACATTCTCTTTAGTAAAGTACCATAAGAATGGAATAGCAAGTATCCAATGTATTCACTACTAATATGAAGCCAGTAGATGAATAATACATACCCACATGAGAAAAAACTCAATTCAATTCAAGTTCGGGAAGGGAGAATGAGAGGAGGGGACAGAAGAGAAGGCAGAAGGATTGGTGTGCTCCCACCTAACAGACACAATGTAAGGGTGCATGGCATACCTCCTGGGTGCGGGATACAACTATAATAGGGACCTTACCTGGCAAATGATTGTAACCTAATCATTTATGCCATCGTATTAATCTGAAATTTTAAAAATCCCTCAAGAGTAGCTTTAACAACATTTTATCTGGTTATGCGTTTTTGTAAAGTTTTCAGAAGATATTTCAACTGAATTTAATTTGGGTACTTTTCTGCATAGCTGGTGGCATTTAGCTGAGGAGAAAGAAATTGAGCTGGAGAGATATTTAGTTTGGGTTACTAGGACATATTCATGGAATCCACAGTAGGACACATTCATAGAATCCACAGTTACTTCTTCATACAGCTAAATCATGCTAGCCACCCCCATATCAAATAGCTTCAAAGAAATCATCTACCAGCCCCTGTACTAACTAACCCAAGGACCTGAGGCTACAGATCAGAAGTCAGTTCAGGTAATAACGTGTCCTAAAGTGTTTGGCAACCAAAGAAGTGAATGTAAGAGAAATAAGCTTGGAAATATGGAGAGTTAGAACAAGTCTGTGGAAAATTATTCTGTATTTAAAAGATAACTGATAGAAAATTGATTTTCAAAATTGGTAGGTGTTTCCCCAAATTTGACAGCAGTTGTCAGACTTTACATGACATTAACAATAACAAGTTGTAAAGCTAAAGAAAACTCCTAAACTTCTTAATAATAAAAAATTCAATCAAACATGCTAGAGAAAAGATTGAATTATCTTTCCATCCCGTCTATAGAAAATGTTATAAAATTGTCATATGACGAGAAAAACAAAATTATAGCAGTATGTCACTCAGTTAATCCAAGAAAATATTATGTGTGGGGTTTTTTTTTTCTGGATTCTGCGATGTTTGTGGTATTAATCAGCTTTTTTTTTTTTAATAATTTATTGAATCATAATTATGTACATTGGTGCAATCACAGGGCACGATTCATATACATTCAGAAATATTTTGATCATACTGTTACAGATATCCTTCATGGCATTTCCTTGATCACTATATAAAGAC
>CAUYON010070136.1:0-14984 GCA_963573935.1 Arctocebus calabarensis | reverse complement strand
GTGGTACATGTATACCATGGAATACTATGCAGCCTTAAAAAAGATGGAGACTTTACCTCTTTTGTGTTTACATGGATGGAGCTGGAACATATTCTTCTTAGCAAAGTATCTCAAGAATGGAAGAAAAAGTATCCAATGTACTCAGCCCTTATATGAAGCTAATCTATAGCTTTCATATGAAGGCTAACACCCAGTTATAGCACAAGAAATGGGGAAAGGGGCAAGGGAGGGGAGGGGAGGGGGGAGGATGGGTGGAGGGAGGGTGATCGGTGGGATCACACCTATGGTGCATCTTAGAAGGGTACAAGTGAAAATTACTAAATGTAGAATACAAATGTCTTCATATAGTGATTAAAAGGCCACGAAGGCTATGTAAAATAGTTCAATGAAAATATTTCAGATTCTATATAAAGTCAGCACATTGTGCCCCATGATTGCACCAATGTACACAATTATGATTTAATAACAGTTAAAAAAATTATTTATTTTTCCCTACAACCTGTTTTCTCTTTATTTATTTTTTTATTAAATCATAAACACATAGATCATGTATACATTAATGCATTTATGGGGTACAATGTGCTGATTTCATATAGAATTAGGAATATTTACATCACACTGGTCAATAAATATCTCATCTCGTTTACTTAATTACTGTGGTAAGACATTTATACTCTATACTAACAGATCCGACATGTACCCTTGCATTATGCACCATAGGTGGGATCCCACCATTCACCCTCCCTTGATTTGACCTCCTTCCCCCCCTCCCAAATATCCTTTCTTACCTCTGGAAGAGGAAATATAGAAGAACCTCTGTCAGTTGACCACCTGAGGGACTGTAAAAAGCTGGTCACATCCATAGACTGAATGAGGCACACATCCAGTCTATGAAAATTAGGTCAGACATTTAAAAATCTACTCTTAGTTATATGAATTGCCAAGCCATGGAAGCAAACCAAATGCCCATCAACCCATGAATAGATTAACTAAGTGTGGAATATGTATACCATGAACTACTATCCAGTCATAAAAAAGGTGGAGACTTTACATCTTTTATGTTTACCTAGACAGATTTGAAAAACATTCTTCTGAGTAAAGTATCTTAAGAATGGGGGGAAGAAGTATCCAATATATTCAATACTATTATGAAACCAATATATAATCACTTACACACTCATACAAATGATAAAACACAAATAGAGTCTAGCAAGGGGGAGGAGTGAGAACTGAGGTGATGGATGTGTTCATCAGTTTGATTTAAGCATTCCACATTGTATATAAAATCATCACAATACCCCATAAATGTGTATATTTATAATTTTCATTAAAAATTAAATTAAAAAAATGAAAATTAAAAAAATTTTAAAGAGAAAATTAGGTCAATTTAAAGAGTTGGTCAATGTAGGGAAGTGGTCAACTATGGAGACTCTATTGTATTTTTCTCTTTTAACTAAGTCATGACATTTTAGAATTAGAAAGGACCCTAGAAATATAGTCTCTATAAATGCAGTTCAGAACCTTTAGTATTACACCTGTACAAATACCAGTTGATAATTCTAGAACTTCAATTCCATTAATTGACTAATTATACATATCTCTCATGTATGTATTTACTGAAGACTTGGGTAAAACATACAGAAAAACAAACGACCTTCTCAAAAGTTATTTACTGTTCTTTCATGCAATGTTCTTTCTACTTAACTGTAGCCACCTGTCATCTGTCTTCTATTTCTCATTCCACTGATATTATAACACTGAGGTTATTCTAGAAGGCTCTAAAACACTCCTCAGTGTTTCTATTTCGATTATGACTATCACTGTCCAATAATGTACTTAATAGTTTTCTTATGAAAAGAAAGAGCTGAACTGAACTGTTTTAAAAGCTTACCTAAGCATCTTTTAACCTAGTAGCTTTGAAATTATAGCTCCAGGTGAACAATCAAACCTTCTCCATACTTCTTCCTTCCAGAAACATGGTGTTGTTTTCTAGAATAACCTGTTTTCTCTACCTGATCACACTGTGATCACAACTACCTGCTCTTGATAACTGTACTTCTCACTGGGGATCACATCCTTCTCCTCCCTGAGTCACATTTATCTTTCCTTCAAAGCTCCAATTGAGTTCTTATAATGATGATGTCTTCTTTGACTATCTGTAGACTTTTCTGTATCTTTCTTCAGGATTTGCAACATTTACTACCTGGACCACTCATTTGTCACTTTCATAGGAGCCAGTTAGGCTTTAATTTAAGGCTAAGGTCATTGTAGACATGTACTTTACATAAACCATTTGGAATTAAGAGGCTTCAGGTAAGTATCAAAGTTCAAGTTCTCTCATGGAAATTAAAGATTTAATTTGTACTCTCCATCAAGCAGAGATCATGACTCTTCCTAGGGAGTTCCATTGAGTCAGGTTGCTCCCACTAGTGAGTTTTCAGGGGATGCCAGTGCTGCTAAGCCTTGGACCCTACTTTGAAAGACCCCAGTTGGACAACTGCACAGGGCTTCTCATTGGTCTCATTGCTCCCACTTGTCTTACTCTTCTGCAAGCTGGACGTATAAAACGAGATCTTTTGAAAGCATAGATTGTTTTATTCTATCATTTATAACTCTTCTTTAGCTATAAATTTCAGTGAAAATAGTCTTCAAACTCCTTAAAATGGTCCAAAAGGCCCTATGTGGTACTTTGCAGATATTTTGCCACTGAAGCTATATAAAATTAATAAGAAGCCATAGAAATTGATGTCTGTATGACATCTGAAAACTATAAAATGGGCTCCTTTAGATCAAAGTAAACCAGACTCTAAGTCTTGAGGTGGCCCAGGTCCCACTAGCTGCACAAGAGCTAATAGCAAGTGTCTAGTGGCATGCCTTTAACTGCAGCTAAAAAATTTGAGGGAAAATCACTGTCTCAGAGTGTCTGTAAATTTTAGTACTCTTTTTGAAATCCCTGAGTTTTAGCTTTGCTCACCTCTGTAATCTCATCTCCTGCCACACTTTTTTCACACTCATTTCCTCCTACTACATTGCCTTTTGTCTATTTCTTTGTGTGTTTGGTTGATACCAACCTTGGTCATGCATAAGTAATCTTATGCCTTCTATTTATTAGTGCTTCCTCCTAGAACCGTGCTGCTGTAGACAAAGAAGCTTGATAGTTATTTATTTGTTAAATGGCCAATAAATTGAGCTTCATCTCAAAGTCACACCTAGAATTAAGAGTAAGAAATTCTCCAAGCATAAACAATGACGTTTGCCTTGGGAAACATTGCATTCATTCAAGATGTATATTAAATTCAAAAGAAAGGATGCTTAGTAGAAAGCTTGCTTGACATTTGTTTTGTAAAACTTTAGTTTCTTGTTAAATTACTGCAAATGTACTGTTTATACAAAACAAGTAAAGAAAAATCAAGTCCAATAACTCCTATACCTTGGTCTATGATAGGTTACAGAGATTAAATCTTAGGTAATACAGATGGTCCTTCATAATTTCAATATTGAGGTGACTTAAAATTTAAATTTTCTTCATCTTTTAGTTTTATAATGTTAAAATGTGGAAAGATTTAGTTCATTTGCTACAAGGAGGCACAACTAATGGATCTCGTAACTTAAGAAATCCATTAAATTTCAGTGTTATTTATCAATTAAAGATTTAAAATGCCATAGCTGTCACTGCCCTCTAATTATTAATTATATGTACCTTAAAAGAATAATAGTACATTAGTTTTAAACAACATAAGTGTTATTTTATTAACAAAATCTATATGACAACTAAGAAATAAGATTTTGGTTACTTAACTCTCATTGTTGTATATACAGGAAAAATACAATGATATATTCACCATGGGTATACTTTCCCTGTCAAATTTTACATTATCTAGTCATTTGCTACATTTTACTAAATTCTCAACTAGGTATTCAAATAGTTGACATTATTTATAACTAAAAACTCATCTAATCATGAATTCTCCTTAAAAAAAACCAAAACTCTAAACTATTTTTCACAATTTTGGTAAGATACATGATCCCAGTGTCCCACTCTGATATTTACAAATAAATACTTTACAATATCTTGTAGGATTGTCATTGTAAGGTTTATAAAGTTAGCATGAAATTCATAAGTACTAAAAGTCTACTCATGGTAAGGTGATAATTACCTAACCACTATCAAAACTTCTTCAATGACTTTTGCAAGAACTGCTTAGATTCTCTTGGGGGAAATTTATCTACTTTGCTAAAATATTATTTTTCTACCTAACAGCTTGTAGACACCAACCCATAAAATTTCTTTCACTTGTCAAAGATAACCATTTTTTAAGTAGAAAAATATGAGATTATATTAGAAAACTCAAGGTGAGAACAAAAATTGACTTAATTGTATTTATTCATTAAATTAGATCTTGTAAAACATAGGTGTATAAGCATTAGTTACTAGAACTCAGTGTATTTAGAATTCAATGTATACAACTTAAAACTGAATTTATCAATATAAGTAAGAGTTGATATTATATAAATAGAATATTAAATATAGGCAAATAAAAATGAATAATTTATCTAGTTTCCTTTATTATTATAAAGAATTACAATTCATTAGAACAAAAATCATAATAACCTGACTTATATGAATTGGCAATTAACAATCAAATAACTCAGAAAACTAACTGTACTAGGTTAATTTACTTAAAGTCCACTGACGTAATGTAAAATGCCCATTCCATCCGTCTTGGTTCACACTATTTTTATAACTGAAATATATTCCCTTCTCTGCTTTCTTCATCCTGCCTTCTCCTCCTCCAGTATTTTTAATCCTCCATCTCATGTCTATGAAAAACATTTACTAGCTATCCAGCTTATATTATTTGTGTCCCTTCAAACTGCTGTAAGATTCCACCATGCTTCTGTTTTAACACCTACAAAGCAATTAATAGCTCTAAAATTGTAAACACCAGAATTCATACTAATGAGTTACATAAAATAGCTCCTACGTGACTTGATGTTATGAAAGACAATGTTAATTTTCTGAAGTTTCTAAGCTACTGTGGCAAGTTATAAGCACACCAGAAGTTATATGTTCAAGTTCTACTGATTTAGAAGATCACCCTGAGGGTGGCTTTAAATTTTCATGTTTCCTTAAGTTGACTTTTTTTATAGCATGTTTGTTCAATATTAATTCTGATGGACTACTTTGGACTACTGAAATCTGTATTAGTTTCCTAGGGCTGCCACAACAAATTACCATAAACTAGGCAGCTTAAAAAAAACATAGAAATGCATTCCTTCATAGTTTGGAAACCATGAGTCAGAAATCAAAAGGGAAGACTGTGTCCTTGCCTTTTGTAACTTCTGGTGGAGGGTGGCAATCCTGGGCATCTTTTGGCTTGTAGAAGCATCACTCCAATCCCTGCCTCCATAGTCACCGGACCTTCTTCCTAGTCCTTACATGGGTGTGTATCTGTATCCAGACCTTACTCTTATAAAGACACAGCCAGTATAATCTCATCTTAACTTCATTTTATGCACAGGTCTATAAACACCTTATTTCCAAATAAGTCACATTCATAATTACTGGGAGTAGAAATGTAAGAATAACTTCTTAGAGACCACAATCCAACCTACTACAACTTGCCCACTCACAGGCCCCCTGCATTCATGTCCATTCATGTATAAAATCCTTTCATGACATTTTGATATCCCCAAAAGTCTTAACCCACTCCAGCAACAACTCTAATTCCAAAATCATATCTTTTAAATCATCTATGAGTGAGACTCTGGGTACAAGCCATCCTGAGGCAAAATAACTCTCCATCTGTCTGACTTGTTAAACTAGAAAACAAGTCATGTGCTTTCAAAATATAATGACCAAACAGGCATAGGATGGGCAGTCCCAATTCAGAAGGGAAATTTGTAAAGATAAAAATGGTTACTTATCCCAAAGAAGCTCAAAACTCAGCAGGGCAAATTTTACTGATAAAATTAAAAAAAAAAAAAAAAAAAAAGAGGCAAGGCATAAAAGTATGTATTTCTTGTTTTGAATGAGAGGGTGTTTATGAAGTAGCAACTCTTTTATTCCTACTGAGGCTTTTGGTAATGAACTAAAGATAAAACATCAAATTGAAGTGGCCTGAGGGTTTGTAGGAAAATGAGGGAATTCATGCATGAATTTAACAGTTTAGTAAAAATTTGAGTGCAGGGAGAGAGACATGACATAACTGAAGAAGATGTAGAGTTGATGTGTAGATTGTGTTTGTTTTATTTTTTAATGAGAAGACACTGAAGTACACACACACACACACACACCCCGACAGGAACAGCTCAGCAGACATTATATTCCACAGATCCCTTCTCGCATGCAGGTTGCGTGAGGGCAGGGGCCGCCTTCGACTATTCTATGAGCAATTAGAATAATATCTGTCAGTGAATTTTGAAAGGATGCATAAAAGAATTAAAGAAAGAATGAATAAATCCAATAAGAAGGGTAATCTTGACCAGCAAGCAATGATCGAGACTTTCATGAAGGCTTCTAAAGAGTACAGAACAGCTCTTCTTTAAAAAGACAGTGAAGGAGCTAGAATATGAGCTATACAAGCGGCTGAGCCAATTTAGTAGCTGATAGCTGAACATACTGCCATTTTCTCTGCGAGATAAAACAAGGTTTATATACTGAGAATGAAGGTAGAGGGGAAGGGAGCGAATAGTTCAAAATTGTTATAAAGGAATTGGAAAAGAGAACCTGCAAGGGGAGAGTTATAGGACTGACAAGAAGTATTGGAAAAGGCTGGATGCGACCTATGGTCATGAAGTATGTAAGAAGATTAAGCAGCATTGATATATTGTTAATAGCATTGACAATTAAGATGCAATTACTATTTAAGTGATTTGTGTGTGATCTCTAAATAAGAAACAATTCAGATACGACTGTTCCTGATATATGACCACAGTTTATATTTACAATCAATGTGCTGTTTGCAATAGCATTGAACTTGCCCTCGTTCAAATAATTACATTTAAATATATTCTCTTTTCCAGGATGAAAATTTTAAACAATTGTCTTATTCATGTAGGAATAATTACAGGTCCAAATATATTGTTGCTGTTGCAGCTGTAGTTGCAAAAAGAATGAATTAGTTAATCTTGATTTGGCATGTCTCCATGGAGTTACATTTCTAGAATCTGGACCAATAGGCTAAGATGCTTCCAAACTACCCTTAGTTATGGTCTTCTTATCCTCTTTTTTCATTAGTCTACTATACTTTATGAAGCCATGTATACTGGGATTCTCAAAATGTAATACTTATTGATAATTTCTTGAATATTTTGCTGCTTTTAAGATCTATCCCCTCCATGTTGCCATTTTGCCTTTCTTAGATGCTTCTGAACACTTTGTCTCTATACTGATCACTTCATGCTTCAGTTCAGATCCCAATCTTACTGACTGATTCTTGGCATCAACAGGATCAATGTATGACGACATAGTTTTGATGTTAGTGATCTAGTTTGAACACTTAAATCTATATTTTGATGAAAACTTAATTTAAAATAAACCCCATGTAGAGAAGAAGTAACAACAAATTAAAATTGCCAAATTATCCTTATTGAGTGAATACTGCCATTTCAGTATTGTTTAAAGGAAATGCTGGTTTTTTATTCTGAATTAATATTTTTCTGCTTGCTGTTGTCTGAATACCACAAGTTATATTACAGATTTGTTTATACATTACAATAATCCTTAACCTGTTGTTAAACACCAAATCCTAGAAGACTGCTTCATCTTTGTTTTCAGATCTGAAATAAAATTACTTGAACATGATTAAAGTTGTTAAGTACAGAAATATTTGCTGAATAATAAAGTCCCTAAGTGTAATAGGCCATTCACCATGATAGATGTGAAAGATATAAACACTTGCTCTAATCCCAACCTCATAATAGGCACAAACAGGAGATAGTAAATGAAACTATAGACGGAAGGACAATTTTAAAGAGAGTTCAAGGAAGCTATCAAAGAAGAAATTAAATTTACCAATCAGGCAGGGGAGAGCAGGCATTACAGACAAAGGAACACAGCAGAACAGAATAGAATAGACAGAAGCAGTGGCTGAAGAAAAGAGAAATAGGACTATATACATGATACATAATGAAAGCAAAGAATTAATACGAAACAGTTATAATTTCCCTTTATTATGCTGAGGAACTCAGGCTTCTTTGTCTCCTCAATCCCCAACAGAAGGAAATAGGTATGTATTATATCATTATTCTGGGGAAGTACTAACAAAATATCATCAACTGGGTAGCCTCAAACAGGGAAAATTTTCATCTCACAGTTAGCTATAAGGCTCCAAGGAGGACTTGACAGTGTTGGTTTCTTCTGAGAGCTCTGTTACCTGGTTCATGAATCTCTCTTGGCTTCTGGTAGTTTGCTGGAAGTCCCTCTTTAACATCCCTTGATCTTTTCCATCATGCTACCATCGTATTCTCTTGATGTACATATTTGTGTCTATATTTTTTCTTTTTTATAAGAACACTATTCACGGTGAATTAGGGACCCACCCTAATGACTTCAACTTCACCTGATTAAGTCTGCCAAAAAGTAAACTATTTCCAAATAAGGTTACATACACAAACATTGGAGATTAAGACTTCAATACACGTTTAGGGGATCACAATTCAACCCGGATTAGTGTGAGAGGAAAGAGGAAGGAAAGGGTTGAGAAAGAGTAGTATCTTAAGAACCAATGACCAAATGTATTTCCAAAAGGAATGTACTAGTTTGCATTCACACCAACAGTGTAGAAGTGTTCCCCTTTCTCCACATCCACACCAACATCTCTGGTTTTGGAATATGAAGCTAATTTATAGCTTTCATATGAAGGCTAAAACCCAATTATAGGTTTACAGGGAATACAGGGAAAGGGGAAAGGGAGGGGAGGGGGAAGTATGAGTGGAGGGAGGGCAATTGGTGGGATCACACCTACGGTGCATCTTAGCAGGGTATTGGGGAAACTTATTAAACGTAGAGTATCAATGTCTTTATGTAGTGATCAAGAAAATGCCATGAAGGCTATCTGTAACAGTACGATCAAAACATTTCTGAATGTATATGAATCGTGCCCTATGATTGCACCAATGTACAGAATTGATTCAATAAAATTATAAAAAAAAAAAAAGAAATAACAGAGAACAAATCTAGAGAAAGATATCAATATTCAGATAGAAGAAGATCAGAGAATACCAGGAAGATTTAACACAAACAAGCTGACCTCAATCAAGCTCCCAAAGATCACTGGAAACAAAAGGCCCCAAGGAAAGCAAGAAAAAAGAAAAAAAAATGACATATAAAGGGAATATGATAGGTTTGATAGTGGAAACCTGACAGATCAAAAGAGAGTAGCATGATATGTTTAAAGTGCTGAAGGAAAAAAAAAAAAACACTGTACCTCATGATTGAACTAATGTCCACCGCTATGATTCAATTAAAAAAAAAAATTCCTCAACTATGAAGGAAAAATAAAAATTTTCCCACATCAAAAAAAAAAAAAAAAGAAAGAAAAGAAAAAGAAAGAAAAAAAAAATACTGAGGGATTTCATTAACACCAGACCTGTCCTACCAGAACTGCTAATGCTAAAAGGAGGTATTTAATCTAAAAGAAAAGGGCATTAATAAGCAGTAAGAAATCAATCATCTGCTGATGAGCAGATGGTTACAATAAGGGCACAGGTACAAAACTCTCCACTGTGTAACTGCAGTGTACAACTTATATATTGAGTAGGAAGACTAAAAGACAAACTTATAAAAAATAACTACAATGCCCTCTTGAGAGCCAGATAGTATGAAAAGATATGGTGGAAACAACATAAAGTTAAAAAGCAGCAAAGGAGACAGAGTTACAGGATAGGCTTTCTGTTAGATTTCTCTTTTCTTATTTATTTGTCTGTAAGCACAGTTGTTTAAAATAATTGAGTATAAAGTGGTTTTTGCTAGTCTATCGGTAATATGATTTCAAAAAATTACAACAAATACACAAAAAAGTAAAAAGCAACAAGTTCTGCCAAGGAAAAATCACTTTTAATGATGGAAGACAGGAAGTAAGAAGGAAAGGGAGGACTAGAAAACAACGAGAAATCAAATAACAAAGTGGAAAGAGTAAGTCCTTTCCCATCAATAATAACTTTGAATGTGCATGGATTAAACTTTCTATGAAAAGACACATAGTAGCTGAATGGATTAAAAAACGAGAGCCAACTCTATGTTGTCTGCAAGATACACTTCCTATAGAAATAAACACATAGACTAAAAATAATGGGATGGAAAGGTATTTTCTACAAATGGAAACTCAAAGAGGAGAGTAGCTGTGTTTCTATTGGATAAAATGGATTTCAACACAAAAACTCTGAAAAGTGACAAGGAAGGTCATTACATAATGATACAGCAAGAGGACATAACAATTCTAAATGTATATGGACCCTACACTGGAACACACAAATTTATAAAACCAAAATTATCAGAGATGAAGAGCAAGATAGATCCTAATACAATTATCCTCGGAGACCTCAACACTCCCCTCTTAGTGTTGGACAGAAAGTCCAGAGAGAAAATAAACAAAAGAATTTTGGACTTTAGACCAAATTGAGCTAGTAGATATTTACAAAATGTCCCATCCAACAAAGGCAGAATGCACACTGTTTTCCTCAGCTCATGGATAATTCTCCAGAATAGACCATATGCTAGCCACAAAACAAGTCTTAAAAAATTCACAGAAATCAAAATCTTTCTAAGACTTTTATGACCATAGTGGAATAAAGCCAGAAATCGGGCTCAACACCTGTGGCTCAAGTGGCTAAGTCACCAGCCACATACACCTGAGCCACATACACCTGAATCCAGCCCAGGCCCACCAAACAACAATGACAGCTGCAACCAAAAAAAAAAAAAAAAAATAGCCGGGCATTGTGGCAGGTGCCTGTAGTCCCAGCTACTTGGGAGGCAGAGGCAGTAGACTTGCTTGAACCCAGAAGTTGGAGGTTACTGTGAGCTGTGATGCCACAGCACTCTACCCAGGGCACCAGCTTGAGGCTCTGTCAAAAATGCCAGAAATTGACACCAGGAAGAACAGCGGAAACTATACAAATATGTGGTCATTAAACTATATGCTCCTGAATGACCAATGGGTCAATGAAGAGATGAAAGGGAAATGTAAAAAGTTCTGAAAACAAAAATTAAAACACAACATATGAAAAACTATGGGCTATAGTAAAAGCAATAACAAGAGAAAAGGTTGTGGCAATGTGCCTGCATCAAAAAAATAGAAAATCTTCAAATAAACAACCAAAGTTATGCCTCAAAGAACTAGAAAAACAAGAGCAAACCACACCCAAAATAAGTAGAAAAAAAGAAATAATAAAGATTGGAGCATAAGTAAATGAAGTTGAAACCAAAAAGTATGTATATATGAAAGATCAACAAAACGAAATGTTGGTAGTCTGAAAATATAAACAAAATTGGCATATCTTTAGGAAGACCAAGAAAAAGAGAAGACTCAAACAAATCAAGTCAGAGATGAAAAGGAAGCCACTACGAAGATGATGCTGCCAAAATCCAAAGGCTCATTCAAGACAGCATAAAGTAAATATATGCCGATAAATTGGAAAACTTAAAAGAAAGAATAAATTCCCAGGCAAAAACAACTTACCACGATTGAACCAAAATGAAATGCAAAACCTGAATAAACCAACGACAAGTAATGAGACAGAAGCAGTAATAAAAATTTCCCATCATAAAAGCCCAGGACTAGGTGGCATTACTGCTAACATACATTCAAAGAAGAACTAATACTAATTCCACTTAAACCATTCTAAAACACTGAGGAGGAGGGAATGCTTCCAAACATATTCTATGAGGCTTGTAACACTCTGATGCCAAAGCACCAACGACACAACAAATATATATAGATATATATGTATATGTACATATATTTGCCAATATCTCTGATGAACATTGGTGCAAAAATCCTCAACAAAATATAAGCAAGCAGAGCTCAACAACACATTCAAAAGATGATTCCTCATGATCAAGTGGAGTTCATTCCAAGGATGCAAGAATGGTTCAACATACACAAATCAATCAAGGTAATAAATTGTATCAACAGAATAAAGCGCAAAGCTCATATGATCATTTCAATTGATATTGAAAAAACATTCAATAAAAGTCAACATTCTTTAATGATAAAAACTCTCAAATAATTGGGTATAGAAGGAGCATACCTCAAAACAATGAAAGGCATATATGATAGACCCACAGCTAGTATCATAACTGAATTGGAAAATTCTGAAGGCATTTCCTCTGAGACATGGAACAAGAGTGTCTACTCTTGCTGAGCACCACTCAGCAAGACACCAGCATGTGTTGACACTGAGCATGTGTTGGTACACCAAGGTTATGAAACTGTACTGAGTTATTTGTACAATTCTGCCACCCTAAGCACATGGTGACAAGTTTGGGAATTTAATTGTCAGACCTCTGGTGCTCATTATTGCTGTTCCATGTTTCAGTGTACCATAAAATGGCAGTTCTAATGGCCATTCCAGAAAAAGAGTTCCAAAATTGCTTTGGAGGGTGGCCTGGGCACCTGCATCAGTGCATGGCTTCCCCAGGGGAATACGTCAAAGGTGACCTTAGTGACACTTAGCAATGAGGTATGTAGCATTTTTTCTAGGATGAGTTTCCAAACTTAATTATCAGATCTCTAACATCTAAAGGAGGGGAATTTAGTATATTGAAAGACTTCTGGGGCGGCGCCTGTGGCTCAAAGGAGTAGGGTGCCAGCCCCATATACCTGAGGTGGCAGGTTCAAATCTGGTTCCGACCAAAAACTACAAAAAAAAGACATCTGCACACCCACATTTGTTGCAGCACTATTCACAATAGCTAAGATTTCCAATCAACCCAAATCATCTGTTCCTCAACAGATAAATGATAATGAAATTGTGGTACAGTCGTATACACAGTGGAATATTACATAGCTACAGAAAAGAATGAAATCCTGCCATTTGCAACAACACAGACGGAACTGGAAAATATTATATTAAGTGAAATTTGCCAAACTCAGAATGATGAATCCTGCATGTTCTCACTCATATACGGGAGCTAAATATTTAAAAAGTTCTTGAACCCTTGGAGAAAGGAGCATGATGGTTACCAGAGGTTGGGAAAGGCAGTGGGTAGTAGAGGATGGTTAATCAGTACAAAAATATAATTAGCTAGAATGAAAAGAATTAGACAGCACAACAGAATGATTGTAGTCAACAATAAGTTTTAGTACTATGCATATATTACAATAGGAACAAGAGTGGAATTTGAATGTTCCTAACTCAAAGAAATGACCAAAGCCTGAGGTCATAAATACCACAATCACCCTGATTTGATTGATTCACATGGCACCTTATGACAACGTACACCAACTGTATACCCATATTAATTAAACGTTTTAAAAAGTTAAAAAATACTGAGATCTTGGGAAAGATAATACCTAACATGTGATTCTAACAAAATAGAAAATATGTTCATTTTATTATATGAAAAAACTCTGAACTGGGCACGGTGAGACTGGGGAGACAGGACTTCAGGCATCTCTGGCAGGCGGGATCTGCCCAGAAACTTCCCTTTGGGGACACAGGGAGACAGCATGAGACTTCTGGACACCCTGAGGAAGGCAAAAGTGGTAGAGATTGGGCAAGTGGTTGCGTGTGTTTCATTCGGTCTAATACTGTCAGCAGTTGTGGGTGGGGCAACAGTGAGACTGCAGGCTGGAAAGGCCTTGCCTGTGTGCTGTTTGGGTTTCTTTTGGATTTGGACTTGGCAATCAGTTGAATTGCCTTGGGAGAACTTGGGCAAGAGTGCAAGGGTCTTTGAGCATTGTCTGGGGCCCCAGACTGGGCCACCAAGCCAGACGGAGCCACCAGTGTTTGGTTGTGGGCTGTGTGGAGCCATTGTGGGAGAACTGCCCTGGCAAGCTCCATCCTCAGGGTCGCAGAACAAACATCAGGTGGGAGCGAGTAATCTAGTGACTGAGCAGCCTAAAGGCAGGGAATGAGATGCCTTGCAGCCTTAGCCCTCAGGGGCATAGGGTGAGACCAGTTTTGGCACACTGGGTAAGTGGGTAGCCAGTTAAGGAGTGATCCTGGCCACAAGCACTTTCCTGGGAAAGCTTCTGCTTAGCCCAAGTTAGCAATTTAAAGCAGGCTGAGGAGAATTTAAGCTCTCCCCCCTGTGTGGTTTGAGAAATCATTAGAGACACAGGGTCACTCCCTACAAAGATCCAGTAACAACAGAATGATTCTGCCAGGGTCTGATCTGGGAGAAACAACTCCCCAACTCTGAGGAGGGTCATAGGCAACAGTGAAAAATAATCAGGAGGCAGAATCAACAGAAAAACTCTGGCAATATGAATAACCAGAGTAGATAAACTCCCCCAAGGAATAAAAGGTAGATACAGCACAAGATCCCTTGCATAAGCAAATGGCTGAGATGTCAGAAATCGAATTCAGAGTCTGAATAGCAAATAAGATCAGTGGAATGGAGGAAAAGTTGGAATTAGAATTTCAAGCAGTAATCCAAAAGATGTCTCAAGAACTGAATGAGTTCAAAGAGAAAATGGCCAAAGATTTTGACACATTGAGACAAGAAGTTGTAGCCCTCAAAGATCTGAGAAATACGGTAGAATCCCTCAGTAACAGAATGGAGCAAGCAGAAGAAAGGATTTCTGACATGGAAGACAAAGCTTTGGAATGCTCCCAAACTTCCAAAGAGATAGAGAAATGGAAGGCAAAAATGGATCATTCTCTCATACAGCTCTGGGATAACTCGAAGAAAACCGATATTCGCCTTATAGGGATACCTGAAAATGATGAAGTGGTGTCAGAAGGCACAAAGTCTCTTCTTTATGAGATTATGAAAGAGAACTTTCCAGACATGCCAAGAGATTCTGAAATTC
>CAUYON010070134.1:0-23282 GCA_963573935.1 Arctocebus calabarensis | reverse complement strand
GCCAGCCACGTACACCTGAGCTGGCGGGTTCGAATCCAGCCCGGCCCACCAAACAACAATGACGGCTGCAACCAAAACATGGCCAGGTGTTGTGGCGGGCGCCTGTAGTCCCAGCTACTTGGGAGGCGGAGGCAGGAGATTCACTTGAGCCCAGGAATTGGAGGTTGCTGTGAGCTGTGATGTTACAGCACTCTATCCAGGGTGACAGCTTGAGGCTCTGTCTCAAAAAAAAAAAAAAAAAATCAAAACCCTCTCCAGCTTTATCACAGCCTGGCCAAGTCTCTGGCTGTGGCAATAAGGAGATTTGCTTTTACTGAGTGTCAATGACAACCCAGGCAATGTACTAAGCATTTCATTCATTCATTCATTCACTCATTCATTCTTGAAGGGCTTAATATGTGTCAAGTACTGCTCTAGACGTGGGTGGGGGGATATAACAGCAACCAGCTGAAGTACTTGCCCACATGGGTTGCACTCTATGAGGAAGACAAGCAATGAAAAATGAAACAGAAGGATATATACTATAACATCACATGAGTAATGTACCACATTATAATTTATAATTTATTCAATCCTTGCAACACCCTATAATATGAGCATTTCTTTTTTTATTTTCATTTTTTTTTTTTTGAGACAGAGTCTCACTATGCCCTCTGTAGAGTGCTGTGGGTTAGGTGGTGTCACAGCTCACAGCAACCTTGAAGTCTTGGGCTTAAGTGATTCTCTTGCCTCAGCCTCCCAAGTAGCTGGGACTACAGGCACCCCCCACAACGCCTGGCTTTTTTTTTTTTTTTTTTTTCATTTTGAAGATGAGGAAACCAGGGCTGAGAGAAGTTAGAAACTTGCCTAAGACATCATAGCTTCTGGGTGGCAGAGGTAGTGGTAAGCCTGCTCTCTGAGACCACCCTACAGTGCCACCTCCCAGGCTCTTATTTGGGAGATGTGCATTGGAGTCCCAGCTTTGCACACGCTCATGGTGCACTTGGGTTTCATCTCTGCAAGCCTCAGTCCTCACCCTGGAAAATGGATTCATAGGGTTAATGGGTACAGCCTTCAGGAGGATTGCTGTGAGATGAGGGATGAAAAGAGGCTGTTTGCCAAGTTCTAGGGCAGTTTATAGCTTCCACACCTGCTTTTGTGGCATACCTTAGCTGGCTAGGACACTTGAGAAATTTACCTGTGTGGAGTCACAATGTCCTTGATTAATCCTTATGCACAATTGATCCATTTGTTCCTGTTGCTCTGAAGAGAGAAACCAGCTCCAGAGAGGCCAGGCCACAGGAGGCCAGGACCCTGGTCTGGGTGGTTTTAGAAAGGAACTGTTACCCAAAAGTTCTCTCTCAACATCCTGCACACATCTCTCGCCATAAATACAGGTGGTCCCACCAGCAATGTGGTCAGAGGAAATATCAATAACACAACTAATTATGGACATTGCATAATGCATCATTAGTTAGTAATTATGACTTTGTCAAGTGCCTGTTAATTTTTATGTAAGGCTCACTCAGTGTGTGACATGGAAATATTAGCTTGTCATCTGGCTTTCCTTTCTGCTGGGGGAGAATGATTTGAAAGTTTAGGTTAAAGATGCATCAGGGTGCAGAAGGAGGAGGAGGAGGAGGAATAAGGGGGGGAAGGGAGGCGGAGAAGGGGCAAGGGAGGAGAAGTGGAAGAGGGGAGGAGGAAGAAAAAGAAAAGGAGGAGTGTGGGCAACGCTGTTGTGTGCAGGTGGTGGGGGATGCAGGTGGGTGGATCTGGGAGCTGGCTTTGCAAGGTGAATCACATCAAACTTGCTGGCTTCCCGCTTCTGTGCCAGACCCACAGAGTGTGCGTGAGGTGTTGACACATTTTCCTATTAAGCAGGCATTATCATTTTACAGCCTCCCCGGAGATTCTTGGCATGTCTCATTTTGCTTGAATAAATTATTAATTTGGTCTAATTAGGCTCGCCCAGCAGCTGGAAGGCAGGTCGAGCTAATTTGGGATTCCTGTGTGGGTCTGCATGCGTGCTTGGCTCTGTGGAGGTGGGGGTTGGGCTGAAACAGGCGCCTGGTCCCTTTTGGAGGGGGAGGGTGGGTGGGAGGACCATGCAGGTGAGAGGAAAGATTTTATCCAATTCCATCCACTCGTGACGATTTCTTCACAGGCACCTGCCAACTGAGTTGCTGGTGATGAGAATCTGTGGACACTTAGATCCTTAATAGCATCTGCAGAGTTGCCTAAGTGAGGACATATTTTAAGAGTGGATGACATTTAGTTGGTCCTCAGCCTGGTGTTCAGGACACTTCCCAACCAGGGCGGATCTACCAAGTTTCTTTCCTGGGAGCTCCTGATGCCTAGAGATGGCTTCAGCTGCACAGATTTTGAAGCATGACAGCTCTGGGGTTCAGAATGGACCTCTATGTCACACAGCCCTTTGAACTTCAGAAAGTTATACATCAGCTCTCCATGGCCTTGATCCCAGGGGAATAATAGCTACCTGCCCTGCTCTGTCGCTGTGAAGATGAACTGAGTTGATGAGTGCGTGTGATCTTCCTGGTATGATGTCTGGCTCATTGCAATGAATGTTCAGTAAATGGCAGTAGTGATGCTCATGAGAGAAGTGGGACAGAAATGGTTGTGGCCATTTTATGCACAAGAAAATTAAAATCCAAGGAGCTGCCCTGACTTGCCTAGGATAGAATAGACAGAAATCTCCCTCTGTTATTCTTCCTACCTCTCCCCCTGTCCCCCAGCCACCTCTCAAGGCTGGCACTGCGGTTTTGCTATTCATTTATTTTTTGGACAAAAGTTCATATTTGCTGGAATATAGGCAATGAAAAAAAAAAAGAATGTGCTCAAGAGCCCTGATTATTTATTTAGGGCAGAGACAGAGTGACAGTCTCACTCTGTCACCCTGGCTAGAGTGCCATGGCATCCTAGCTCACAGCAACCTCAAACTCTTGGGTTCAAGTGATCCTCTTGCCTCAGCTTGCCGAGTAGCTGTGACTACAGGTGCCCGTCACAATGCCCGGCTCTCTTTTAGAGATGGGATCTCGCTCTTGCTCAGGCTATTCTTGAGCTCCTGAGCTCAGGCGATCTGCCCACCTTGGCCTCTCAGAGTGCTAGGATTACAGGTGTGAGCCACTGTGCCCTGCGAGCTCTGATTATTTTTAATGACATGGAAATCTCAGTGACGTTTTTCCCTATGTAATAAAATTTCAAGATGTAACCCATTTTTAAGAGAACAAAATCACCTTCTTGGGTCTTCCTGTTTTCCAGTGAACAACAACTTGTTTCCAAGAGGCAACAATGGAAATCAGGCGCTGTCCTCAGGCGCTCTGTCCATCAGGCGCTCCTCGGGGTCCCGGCGCCCGTGCAGGAGCGGAGGCAGCTCGCCTACCCAGTGTCCACAGGCTCTTGATGTGCTTGTCTCCCAGTCTGGGCTGTGAGTGTCTGGAAGACGGTTTTCTTCTTCCAGGGGTGGGAGCCGCAGACTGGGTGTCCTTCCAGGCCAGGAGCCATCTTTATCTCAGGTACCCCAGCTCACTGTAGGGCACCTGGTGGCCTTTGTAAAACTTCGTGAGACATGAAGGAAAGATGCCCAACACAAAGCCCCCCGTCACTGTGATTTTGTCTTTCTTTTGTGTTCAGAAGGCTCTCGAAGCACCTCAAGGGCAGCAATTTAAGTCAATCAACACACAGAAAAACATCACCTCGGTGCACTGCCTCTGTTCCCAGGTGTCAGCTGACATATCAGAGAGTAGGACACTGCCCACCTCCTCCTGCCACAGATGGGGAGACTGGAGACTGAGGACCGGCAGAAGAAGGAAACCCACAATCAGGCATTTCTATATTTAACTTCCCTCTCCACGGCCCCTTTCATCAAATTGATTAGATGTTCTCAACGCTTCCATTGATATATATATTTTTTATTCCTGTCTCCCCCACTTTGTGCCCAAACTCCACCCCACTGGTCTTTCTTTTTCCCATCCCTTCCATCTTGGGCTCCTTAGCTTCATCGAGAGGCTGGAACAGGGTTTCTTTGTCTTACTCCCCTGATTTTTCTTTTTAAATATTCTTGCCATTTGACTTTGTAATAATATTCCACTTCTCAAAAGAACCTGCTGTGGCTTTTTTTTTTTTTAATTGTTGGGGATTCATTGGGGGTACTACTGTGGCTTTTTAATGCCTACTCCTGTCTACAGAAGGAACATTTACCCAAGCTCTCTCAAGAAAAGTGTGTGCATGGGAGAGGGGGTTACAAAATTTGTCCCTGTGCCTAAAAAGTACTCGATACATAGTGCTATAGAGGCTCTTGTTGTGGCTACTATCATTATTGTTTACTGTGATTATTGTTATTATTGTTGTTATTCATCTCTAATGGGATCCCAGGCTAACACATCAATAGAGCAGAACAGTAAAATCAGCTCAGCAACTGTGCCACCTCTCTGGGAACTGTTCCTGATGTCTGGACTGTTGGACAACCCACACACTGTAAAGAATCATTATCCTGGTTCTTATCAACCTTGCCCTTGGATCAAGCCAGACATCGGAAAGCCAAGTGTCTAGACTTTACTGATTTATTGTAGAATTGCTTTCATACTGGCCTTTGTTGAAGGGCAGCATAAGAAACTAGGGCAAAAAACCAGGTCTTTGTATCTGTTGTAGAGGTACATTGGGAGTGATTTTTGTTCTTGGGGAGTAATTTCTCTTAGGTCTCTGCACCAAGGAAAGATGTTGTGTTTCAGCTCATCCATGGCCTTTGTATAAATTAGAAATGTGGCTTCCCTGAGGACAGCCATGGCGCTGGTCACAGCTTGGGGGGGCACTTGGTGAGGGTAAAATTCACTATTCTTCCTCCTGTCCCATCTGCACTGGTCTCAATAGCAGATCTGTCATGGTGGTCAGTGCTGGGAGAAACATAAATCGGGGTATAGGGATGGATGGAGTCCCTAATTTACTCAGGGCTGCCACTGTCACCCACTGATGAGGTGACATTGGGCAGAGACTTGAAAGAAGGGAGGCAGTGGGCCACAAGGACATCAGGGAGGACATCCAGGGAGAGGTAACAGCAAGTGCAAAGGCCCTGAGGTATTGGAGTTCAAGGAGAGATCCTGGCGAGTTGGAGGGCAGTGAGAAGACAAGGGTAGTAGGAGATGGGGTCAGAGAAGTTGAAGGGGCCAGCTCATAACTTTGTTTATGAGACCCGATTATTAGGTGGTAAATGAGTTTCAGAGTGTGATTTCAGACACTCTTTGTAAGTATCTTGTAAGTATCTATGTAAGTATCATGCAGAGAATTAGACCCATGATCTTCCAAGCCTGGTAAGTGGCTTTCTGAGCTAAACAGTGCCTCAGTGCATACTTAGTTCAATGACTGAAGTGTTGATCCCTGGAGTGTTTGGATGGCTCTGTGAAGGCCAAGGGGGCACTGTGCCTGGAGAGTACCCATGCTGGGGAAGAAAAGCATAAAGATTGTGAGATTGATAGAACTACAGGGTCTGTCCTGTGTTTAACTCACTTCTGAAAGCATTTATAAAGTTCCATTCTAGGCTCTGTTGAGCTCAGCCTGGGTGGTACAAGGCTCTGTCTGATGTCTGCTTCTCACAGTTGGGAAACAGCTGTCATTCTTATTATATCTCTTCTATATGGGATGTGGCATTTTTCTCTCCATGCTTTTAAGATAGCCTCTTAATCTTTTCGATAGTTTGATTATAATATGCACAAGTGTAAATTTATTTGTATTTCAGATCTTTGGATCTATAACAAACTCTTAAGTTTCATATAGAGATGAAATTTAAAACAAAGTTTAACAAAAGTAAACTTTGATTAACTTACCACTTATTATATAAAATCCCATTTCTTCTCAATACATTAGAAGAAATGTATTGTGATTTAAAAATTTTCCCACCATAGTAGAGATATAAATCTTCTGGAATTGAGAAAAAGAGAGAGAATGGTTGGTGAAGACGAGGGCTTAGATGTCTAGTCCCTAGCAAGAGTTCTGCTGGTACTGTCCTTCTAGGGAAGAATAAAGGGGCTGATGGTGATTGAGTTTCCCAGGTAGTTTTGGTATCTGATAGTAGAAGGAGCTTGTGCCTCTTTTCCTGTGTAAAGCTTGGGGAAATGGCAAGACCCGATGATTCTCCTCTGCCAGTTGGTGGCCTCCAGGATTGAGTAGAGCTGATTTCTGGCATCTGGACAGTGATTATCAGGTGAGCCTCCTATGTTTCCTGGGGAACAAAAGAATGACTTTTCTGGAACTCAACTATATCACTCAACTATGTCAAGAAAAGCCTTAGTCAACCCAAAAATGCTTTATGAAGGACCTGAGTGGAGTTCAGCTGTGAGACAGCTTGGAGGCTTTGCTGATGGGACAGACACACCCAGAAGGTGCAGACTCTGTAGATGTCACATGGATGGACGATAAAGCCTAATGGTCAGATCCTGCCCTCTGCGCTCCGTGCCTTGACATTGTTTAAATTCTTGGAAATATAGATATTCCCCAGTAGGAAATTAGACTAGAAAAGGAGTGAGGTTTCTCTCATGCCACCAATCAAAATGAAGCTTAAGAGAGAAATTAAATTCAGTGATGGCAATAGAAAGGGATTTATTTGTTACATCCTTGAGTTCTTGGGCTGTGATTCCATCTGTAATGCTGACTACTGTTGTTATTGGGCTATCATGCTTCTTCCCAGCCTTCCTTTCTTGTCTAATGTTACAGCAAGTCTCATAAAGTATCTTTATCTGCTATACTATGTTATGCTGTTCCTGTGACTTTGTTTTTTCATAAAAATTGAACTCCATGGTTGACTTTTTTGACCCATTGGGTTAATAAAAGTTGCACAGGTTTGCATCTTGGGACGCCTAATCCACTTTCTGTTTTAGTGCTTGGTGGATGTTTTTAGGACACTATTTATAATTTAGGCAGAAGCCAGTTTGGAAAACCCTTAGGGGAAGGGGAAACTCAGTGGGGGAAGATTCCAAATCCGCCTGTCCTCCCTCCCAGGAGCACTTTGTAACTCTCTTCCTCAATCAAACCTCAGACCATTCTGTGTTGTGTTTCAGCCAGTGGGTTCCTCCCATGGTCTCCCTAGAGAATGTGCAGAAATAACAGGTGGCGAGGCCAGAACGGTCATTTGGAACCAGCTCAGGGAAGACCTCACAGCCAAGCTGATGTGTTTGGACAGAGTCCTACAGGCATGTGAGGTGAGGAGACTTTGTGAGTTTTAAGCCTAGAAGAAATTTTGATAAAAATGATGTTTGATTTTGTGATACTGAGACAATTACGAAGATAAATGACAATTAAAAAAGAAACCCTCAACTTTCTTTTTTCTTTTTTTTCCTTCTCAGGAAAAAGAGACCAATTATCTTATATAATGTGATATGGGTCAGGCAGGCACAGAGGGGTTAATGGTAATGAAAAATCCAACTCTCGCAGCAAAAGACATCCCCAGTCATTGTAATCTTCTACATCTTCCTACCTACAGAATTTCCAATGGTGGAATTTGCAAGAATCCAAATCCAGAGAATCCTCAAAATTCCAGTGATAATGCCTCCTCCCTAGAAAAGCTTTCAGGACATTTTCAACCCCCAACTTCCCATTGTAATATTTATCTGTTCCAATGTTAGGGCTCATATCACTTCCTTACCTTGACTTTGAGGTAAAACCATAAGCTTTTTGAAGGCTGGGAAACAATTTATCTCTGCCATGCAGTGGCTACTCAAACTAGGTCAGTTAAGCAATCTAACAGGGACTTGAGAAACCTCGGAGGGGAAAGAAGAGACTAGTGATTGATCTTGGCAATGTTAGGTGGAAGTGCACCTTATTGGATGTGTGCTTGGAAGAGGGAAAATTCAGGTAGACTCAGCAGTGGGGCATGTTTGGTTCTAGTGATGGTCTGGGATCTACAGGGAGAAAGTAATTCATCAAAGGTCATCCAGAAAAGAAACATAGAAAATTTGACAACAAATCAGAGAATATGTGTAGCATGTTCCTCTCTTTTGCATCCCAAATTAGAAGCAGGAACCATATGTTCTGATGAGAGGGAAGAATTGGCCCTACAAACTTTAGGCTTTGTGACTTTAGCCAAGTCATTCGATCTCTTTGACTTTCAATAGCACAGTGGCTTTGAATCCAGATGACTTTGAATTTCAATTTTGACTCTGCAAGTATAAAATGGTGCAACTTTGGGCAAGTTGCTTGGGCCTCCATTTTTTCCATCTGTGAACTAGGGATAATTATAGCACCTGGCTTTAGAGTTCTGGAGAGGATGAAATGTGTTAATATTCGTGAAAGTGCTTTGAAAAGCATCTGGCACATGTGTAAAAGACATAGCTCATTATCACTATTATTATTATTATTGTTATTTTTTTGAGACAGAGTCTCAAGCTGTCACCCTGGATAGAGTGCTGTGGCATCACAGCTCACAGCAACCTCCAATTCCTGGGCTCAAGCGAGTCTCTTGCCTTTGCCTCCCAAGAAGCTGGGACTACAGGCGCCTGCCACAATGCCCAGCCATTCTTTGGTTGCAGCCGTCATTGTTGTTTGGTGGGCCTGGGCTGGATTCAAACCCGCCAGCTCAGGTGTACGTGGCTGGCGCCTTAGCCCGTTGAGCCACAGGTGCCGAGCCTATCCCTATTATTTTATCTTTTGGGGTTATTATGCAGATTTTATGTATGGTCATGTGCCTCACAACATTTCAGTCAGCACCTGTGTATACAATGGTGGTCCCATAAGATTATAGGAGTGTATTTTTAGATACACACATGCTTACCAGTGTGTTACAATTGCCTACAGTACTTAGGACAGGGACATGCTGTGAAGGTTTGGGTCCTGGATTAATAGGCTGTCCCATATAGCCTCTAGCCTAGGTGTGTAGTCAGGTAGACTACTTATGTGTGTTTGAGTGAGCAAGGATGGTCACACAATGGTGAAATCATGGAACGATCTATTTCAGAGGATGTATGCCTGTTGTTAACAATGTATGATTGTATATAGAAATGTACATAGGGGCGGCGCCTGTGGCCTAGTGGGTAGGGCCCTGGCCCCATATACCGAGGGTTCCGGGTTCAAACCTGGCCCAGGCCAAACTGCAACAAAAAAATAACCGGGCGTTGTGGCGGGTGCTTGTAGTCCCAGATACTCAGGAGGCTGAGGCAAGAGAATTGCCTAAGCCCAAGAGCTGGAGGTTGTTGTGAGCTGTAATGCCACGGCACTCTACTGAGGGCAACAAAGTGAGACTGTCTCTAAAAAAAAAAAAAAGAGAAAGAAAAAGGAAATGTACATCGTGTTATTTATATGTGTAGTAGGACCTCTGTGATAAGCCAAGGGAGTGTAACAAACTGGTCAACATACAGAGGTGGTCAACGTAAGGAACTAAGTCTCCTATACTGATATGTTCATGTGGTGCCTGCCCAGGCTTAGGTCAACTTAAAGAGGTGGTTACGTATGGAGGTTCTTCTGTATATAGTATTATCTAATAATTTTTAAAAAGTTTTTTTTTTCTTTTGAGACAGAGTCTCACTATGTCATCTTTGGTAGAGTGCCGTGGCGTCACAGCTCACAGCAACCTCAAACTCTTGGGCTTAAGCGATTCTCTTGCCTCAATCTCCTAAGTAGCTGGAACTACAGGGGCCCACCACAACGCCCAGCTATATATTTTTGTGGTTGTTGCAGTTGTCATAGTTGTTTAGTAGGCTTGGGCCAGGTTCGAACCCACCAGCTTTGGTGTATGTGGCCAGTGCCGTAAATACTGTGCTACAGGTGTCGAGCTTATTTCATGATTTTAGTTCAATGATTGATACTGACAGTCACAGAATACAGCAGTGTTTTTCAATCTTTTTTACCTCATGGAACACTTGAACCTATAGTTAAACTTCCACAGTACACTTAAATCATATTGATCAAAAAAGAAAAGAGTTAGGAGTCCTACCACTCTGGGAGGCTGAGATGGGATAAATTGCCTGAACTCAGGAGTTCAAGACCAGCCTGAGCAAGAGTGTAACCCCATCTCTAAAAATAGCCAGGCACTACGACAGGCACCTGTAGTCCCAGGTACTTGGGAGGCTGAGGCAGAAGGATCACTTGAGCCCAAGAGTTTGAGGTTATTGTGAACTCTGAAGCCATAGCACTATATGAAGGGTGACAGAGTGAGACTCTATCTCAAAAAATAAAAGAAAAAAAAAGGAGTTAAAAAAGAATATACATATTGCGCTTTGAACATCTTTCAAAAATAATTTAATCAATGGTCTTAAAAAAATTTTTCTTTTGAGACAGAGTCTGACTTGGTCACCCTTAGTTGAGTGGTGTGGTGTCTTAGCTCACAGCCAACTCCAACTCTTAGGCTCAAGAGATTCTCTTGCTTCAGCCTCCTGAGTAGCTGGGACTACAGGTGCCTACAACAACACCTGGTTATTTTTAGAGACAGGGTCTCGCTTTGGCTCAGGCTGGTCTCGAACCTGTGAACTCAGGCAATCTACCTGCCTTGGCCTACCAAGTGCTGGGATTACAGGCGTAAGCCACCGCGCCTGGCTCTTTAAAAATTTTTATGGCCCACCTGAGATTCTCTCATAGCACCTGGTTGAAAATCACTGGAACAGAGGCTAATTAGTAAATATTAATGAATATACTCCTTCATCCTGATTCTTTTAGAAAGAGAAGAAGGATGACAGTGCAGAAAGAAGAATAGTAAAAGGAGGAGAGATTGACAAGGTAGGAAAGAGAGGTAGGTTGAGCAGGAGAGAAAAAGAAAAGGAGGTGCCAGGCGGGAGTGAGCTAATGAGGAGAGAACAGGAAGAGAGGGAGTGTGGATGGGAGGTAAGTGATGAGCCAGACTCTAAGGGGCTTTGCTGACTATTTTGAAATATTTGCAAATGGCATGGCCCATAGCTCAGTGGGTAGGGCGCTGGCCACATAGGCTGAGGCTGGCAGGTTCACAATGACAACTATGACAACCACAAAATAGCCGGGCGTTGTGGCGGGCACCTGTAGTCCCAGCTACTTGGGAGGCTGTGGCAAGAGAATTGCTTAAGCCCAAGACTTTGAGGTTGCTGTGAGCTGTGACGCCAGGGCACTCTACTCAGGGCAACAGCTTGAGATTCTGTCTCAAAAAAAAAAAAAAGAAAAGAAAAGAAAAAGAAAAGAAAGGAAAAGAAAAACATGGCTCAGCGAGTAGGGTGCCGACCCCATATACCGAGGGTTGCGGGTTCAAACCCGGCCCCGGCTGAACTGCATTAAAAATTAGCTGGGCGCTGTGGCGGGCCCCTGTAGTCCCAGCTACCTGGGGGGCTGAGGCAAGAGAATCGCTTAAGCCCAAGAGCTGGAGGTTGCTGTGAACTGTGACTCCACAGCACTCTACCGAGGGTGATAGAGTGAGACTCTGTCTCCACACACACACAAAAGAAATATTTGCAAACCAGTTAACCATGGCTCTTAGCTCCCTGTCGTAAGGTTAGATGGTCTTCTGAGCATGGCCTGGTGTCTGGGCTCTGTCTCTACCCAGGTGCCCTGGGAGGTGTGTGTTGTTTATGGCACACCGTTTATAAAAAACGTTTGGGGACTTAACCTCCCACTTGGAAGGCTGGGGCTTCCTCTAATGTGCCAGCCACTCTGCCATGATGCAGCGCCCTACACTCCGGCGTGCCTGCGTGGACGCCCCAACCCACAGCTTCCATGGAGAGTGTTCACTTCTCTCCCTCGTGTTCCTTGGTTGCTTCTTCAGGGTTCAGTGCTCAGCAGTTTCCACCCGGCTTTGGCAGACATGCCCACCCCACCTTGGGGGACACAGCCATGGAGGGGACTTGCTGCAGACAAGAGAGAAAGCAGAGAAGGCAGACTCGATGACACTTTAATTTTCCATTCGGACACTTCACTAACATTTGGCAAGAGCCCAGTCCCCGGGCTGCTACCTTCCCGAAGCTCAGCCGGCTGCGGAGGGCTTGGCCATGCTCTCCTGCCTGTCTGGGGCGCGGCTTGCTTCTGGATGTCTCTGGGACCAAAATGGAGGCTAGATGTGGAAAGGCCAGAACAGACAATGAGGAAGGCAGGCCCGGGAGGTGCAGAGGAACCAGGCCGGGCAGCCACAGGTTGGAGGAAGACAGGTGGGAAGCAGCCCCGTACCTCAGTGATCAGGTGAGTGGCGGAGTGTAATTTTCACATACGCTGGGCGGCTCACCTGTGCGAGGCCTGTGTCTCCATCCATTTATTTTCTCCTTTTCCTGGTATGACGGATGAGCTGTCTCTGCTCCTCCCTCCACCTGTGCACTGGACACCCCTACTTCTCCAGGACATCGCTGTACCGCTCTGTCCTTTCTTTCCCGCTTCATCGGTTTTCCCATTGAAGCTCTGGATCACCCCATCACACACAACACAAGGCTGTAGTATCTCCCTTCCTTGACCTTGCATTCCCCTCTCACATCTCCTGTGTTTCCTGACTCCCTTTATAGCAAAGCTCTTTGCAAGCGTTTATCTGTCACCAGTTCCTCCTCCCATTCACTCTTTTTTTTTTTTTTTGTGGACACAGAGTCTCATTGTATTGCCCTCGGTAGAGTGCTGTGGAGTCACAGCTCACAGCAACCTCCAGCTCTTGGGCTTAAGTGATTCTCTTGCCTCAGCCTCCCGAGTAGCTGGGACTACAGGTGCCCGCCACAGCGCCCAGCTAATTTTTTTTTTTTGAGACAGAGCCTCAAGCTGTCACCCTGGATAGACGGCCGTGGCATCACAGCTCACAGCAACCTCCAATTCCTGGGCTCAAGTGAGTCTCTTACCTCTGCCTCCCAAGTAGCTGGGATTACAGGCGCCCACCACAACGCCTGGCCATTTTTTGGTTGCAGCCATCATTGTTGCTTGGCGGGCCCGGGCTGGATTCGAGCCCAACAGCTCAGATGTACGTGGCTAGTGCCTTAACCCGTTGAGCCACAGGTGCTGAGCCAATGCCCAGCTAATTTTTGATGCAGTTCGACCGGGGCTGGGTTTGAACCTGCAGCCCTCGGTATATGGGGTCGGCGTCCCACTCGCTGAGCCACAGGCGCCGCCCCCCATTCACTCTTGAAAGCACCTCAGTCAGGTGTTTTCCTACCTCTCCAGATGGCCACATCTGAGGGCCTTTGTGTTCTGGTCCTCCCTGGCCTCTCAGTCTCTTTCCCTTTGGCTGGCCACGCCTTCCTTCTATAAATGCTCCCCCGTCCTGGCTTCCTGGAGCCCCATCTTCCTGGCTCCCTCCCACTCACTGCTCCTTCCAGTTCCCTCTGGGTCTGGTTCCTCCTCTCCCACTTCCAAAGCCTGCCCTGCTCCTGGACATCTTCTGTGCATCGACTCCCAACCCCTAAATATATCCTCCGTCCATACGTTGGAACATCAGATGTGTCTATACAACTGTGTGCTTGACCGTTGTCTGTTTCTACTTGTGTATTTCACAAATGTGTCAAACTTACCGCTCCAAGCATCCCACTTGGTTCTGCTTCCTCCTGTCCTTGCCCCCAATCTGCCTGCCCTGTGCTCCCAGCTGGGTCAATGGTTTTATCATCCACCCACTTTTTCTAGTCAGAGATCCAGACATCATCCTTCGTTCCTCCTTTTCTCTTCCCAGGCCCCATCTGATCCATCGGTAGGTGCCTCTTTTAAACGCTCTCTCTACGCCCATTGCCCTCTTGGTCGTCTCTCAGCCAGATGGCACCAGGAACCTTCATCCTTGTCCCTCTACCCTTTCTGTGGATCTGCTGCTCAGGCCGCCTGCCTGGGTTCTTGTCCTGGAAGTTCGGTCTTCCCCTGCTCCCTGGTCTCGTCCTGTCCCCTTGAGCTGTCCCTCTGTCCTTCCCTCCCATGCTGTTGCTGTAGGTTTCTTCTGTGCCAAGTGGCTGGGGATTCAGTGTGGAGGACATTGAAAGGGCTTCCAGTCAGTGTTCTTTGCTTTGTCTGTGTAACTTCTTTCTTTTTAGAGACAGAGTCTCACTTTATCACCCTTGGTAGAGTCCCGTGGCATCACACAGCTCACAGCAACCTTCAACTCCTGGGCTTAGGCGATTCTCTTGCCTCAGCCTCCCGAGTAGCTGGGACTACAGGGCCGCCACAATGCCCAGATTTTTTTTGTTTTGCAGTTCGTCCGGGGCCGGGTTTAAACCCTTCACTCTCCGTATATGGGGCCGGTGCCCTAATTGCTGAGCCACAGGCGCTGCCCTGTCTGTGTAACTTCTAATTCTCTAGCTGGTTTTCTGCTTTGGTACCTGTGTCCTCTGGTCTGGAGGCTGATGTGAGCTCCTAGAAGCACAGAATAGGTTCTCAAATCGAGACGTACTTTCTAGAGTCAAGATCTGGATCTCTAGGGGTTGGGGTGTAATCTGGGGAAGCCAAGAGAGGGAGGGAACAAGTCATAAATGTGTACATAGGCCCTCAGAAACACAGAAGTTCAAAACTGGGAAATCCAATTGGATCATCAAGTCTGGAAATGGGACCCAGAAATGGGATACTCATATAGTGTGTTCAGTGGTACAGGTTGTGCAGTGGGGACTGAAATTGGCCAGTGTTCTTTCCTCTATGCGTGCTCGCTCAGGGCTGTGTCTTTTTTCTGATTCACACAAAGAAGCTATGCAGCTGATATCCTGACTATGACCCTGCTTCTGTTCACCCTTCAGCTGGAATGCCAGTTCTTGGGTGTTGCAGTCTGTCCTCTCCAAAACTCATGTTGAAATTTAATTGCCGATGTGATCATATTGAGAGGTGGTGAGGACTTTAAGAGGTCTTTGTGTCATAGGGGCGTCACTGATGGAATCACGCACCTCTCCTGCGTCTCGGTTGGTTCTCTTGGGACTGGGTTTGCTTTGGAGAGAGCTAGCTATGGCAAGGCAAGGCTGCCTCTTGTGTTTGATCCCCTTCACACACCTGCTACCCCTTCTGCTTCTCTGCCATGGTGTTACGTGGCACAATCCCCTCACCAGATGCTGAGCAGATGCTGCCAACGTGCTCCTTGGACTTCCAGCCTCCAGAATCATGAGACAAATAAACTTCTTTTCTTTATAAATTACCTAGCTTCAGATATTCTGTTATAAGACAGAAAAACAGTCTAAGATAGTTAGAGAGGCCCTCTGTATGTCTACTCCAGTTCTCACTACCCCTTCTAGTCTTCTTGGCTCTGGTCAATTGTGCATTTGTGTGCTTTCCCGTTTGATACAGTCCCCAACGGATTGTGAGCCCCTGGGGGAGGGGGTGGGGTGGCTGGGTGTGTCATTGTGTGTCTAGCACCTGTCACATCATGGGTATCAATTCACATCGGTGGGATGAATGGCCGAAGGCAGAACCAGAGCAGAGGATGGGGGCAAAGAGAGAGGTGGGGAACGGGCAACTGCAGGTGAAAGGTCAGGCTGTGTGTGGGTTTCCTATCTGGCTGGCGGAGTGTGCTCTGGGCCCCTCCTTGTGCCCTGGGTTCTTGCCCAACCTGCCCTGAGCCCTTCCAGGTCCTAGTATTGGGCACCTACTCTGTGCCAGAACTTGCACTAGGTGTGGGTGATCAAGGAGGCTTGGGCACAGCCTCCCCCTCAAAGACCTCACAGTCTCACGACAGAAACAAGAGTTGCAGAGCAAAGATACACAGGCACAAACTCAAGGACAAGACAAGGAGCAAGGAGCAAGAATGTCAGGGTGGAGAATCAGAGATTCCAGAGAGGAGGGGGACTGTGGGCTGGGCTTAAAGCAGGGATATGATTCCACTGGATGGAGAAGGGGAAGAAATTCCCAGCCCGAGGCAGTGCAGCTGGATGGATGATTAGCAATTAATGGCAGCAGCATAAGGTACGAGTCTCAGGTACTGTGCTGAATAATGCCGTGTTCTCACCACGCTGCGATGTAATTATTACTGCCATTTTACAGATGAGAGGACCGAGACTCAGAGTGGCTGCTAGTATGGCCAAGGTCACACAATGGGAAAACAGGGAAGGTGGCGGTGGTTCAAGAAAGACTGTGAAGTACAATTAGTGGAAGGTGGCCTGGAGCAGGTAGGGGCCCTGTGAGGACTGCTGCATGGCCGACAGGGGTACCAGCTCCTGTCCTGCCTCTGAGCACCTGCAGCTCCCTCATCCTAGGGACGAGCGGGGACATGGCTCTTAGGGAGACAGGTTGTGAACTCCAGGGGGATGGGCACAGATGTTCCTGCAAAGCATCCCCCCTCTCCCCACCATACTAAGTCTGAGGCATCCTTTTCTCAAAGGACGCTAATTGATAATCCAGGGTGATAAAATGTTATCACTGTAATCCCATTGAAATGCAACAGCAATGTCCTATAAATGTTCAATAAATCACGTGGAGCTTGAAGAGGAGAGTGAAATGAGCATTGTGTCATAAACCGCAAAGCTCATTAATCACGCAGCTACAAACCATAACTACGACAAGTACATCCATCAATCCTGCACCTTTCTTTCTGGTCCGCAAATGCACGCATTACCAACTTAATTGATTTAGAAGGCATTTTCCACTATAGACTTGGTAGCAGAGAGTATTTTATTATTAGCCTCATGGGGCCAAAAGGAAGGAAAAAGGAGTCACCTTTCTCTACAGTGCTGAGAGGCATTCCAGGGCATGGCCAGGCGGTAGGCAGGGCACTGACTCTGCCTGGCGCTGCCTCAGGTGGTACGGAGACTTGGGGCCCCCCATCTGCCCTGCCCTCTGCTTCTCTCAATCCCCAACAGCCACAGCTCCTTGACCTGAAGTCTCAGACCTGCCCTGCAATGTGGGTCAATCCATCCCTTGGGTTAGAGGAATTTGTATAGCACAAGTTTATAGCACTGACACTAGGTCCTAATTCCATTCCTGCTACTGGAGCTACTCTGATTTTGTGTCTTTCCCCCCTACTTTCTTTCTTTTCTTTTTTTGAGACAGAGTCTCACTCAGTTGCCCTGAGTAGAGTGCCATGGTGTCATAACTCACAGCAACCTCAAACTCTAGGGCTTAAGTGATCCTTTTATCTCAGCCTCCCTCGTAGCTGGGACTACAGGCACCCACTATGACACCCAGCTAGTTTTTCTGTTTTTAATAGAGACAGGGTCTCACTCGAGCTCAGGCTGGTCTCGAACTCCTGAGCTTAGACAATTCATGTGCCTCGACCTCCCAGAGGATTACAGGTGAGAGCCACTGCGCCTGGCCTGATTTTGTGTCTTAATGATGGGTCTCTGTCTTTTCTCTGAGACTGCATTTCTACTCCCTGAGTTCTGTGCATTCACCATCCATTCATCCATCCATCCATCCATCCATCCATCCATCCATCTGTCTGTCTATCCATCCATCCACCCACCACTTACTCTAAACTTTCCGCATTCCTGTGCATGAGCCTCCCTGCTATGCCGGGCTCTGGGAAATCAATGTCTGGACTCAGTCCTCACCCTTTGGGGCTCATGGTCAAGGGTGACATACACCCCAAGTGTGGAAAGGCAGAGATAGAGCCATCCAGAGATGGCAAGAGCCCTAATCTTCATGTACAGAGGCATCCTCCTTGGTCACTACCACCCTGACCTTGGGGTCTTGCTGGATGGTGGAGTTCAGCCCTGGAGGGGCCGTCTCCCCTGCAGGATTGCATGACGGGCCTGAGCGCCCTGTTACCACCACCTGGTGGTCAGCAAAGCTGTTTCACGTGAACGAGACCAGAGGTTTTGACCTGAATTTGGATTCAAGCTGTGTGACCGACCATAGGCATGCTGCTTCACTTCTCCGAGCCTCAGTCTCCTTCCCCTGTCCCAGGTGTGATGAGGTGAGCAGGGAAGTATTAGCAGCTCTATAATGGAGGTGGGATGACTCCTTCTCTTGCCTCTGAGATAGAACCAGGAGCACAGGGGGAACCCCCAGGTCGTGAGCCCCAGTGTTGCCTGAGGAGATGGTCTTTTCCCTCACGATCTTTGTGATGTCCCAAGCTCCTGGGGGACTCTGATGAGCAGCTGGTTGAGAAGCACAGGCATCAGAAGTCCTCTGTACCCACAGGTAAGTGCCATTTAGAAGGTCCAGGGCTCTGGTCTGAGAGTCAGCAGGGACAGGGCGCCAGGTGAGGGGAGTGGCCACCTGGGTGAGGTGAGGAGGCACTTGCAGATTTTCTTGCTGAGTAGGAGTCAGGGGGGCGGAATGGAGGATGGACAGAGAGGAGCAGAGACGTGGAGGGAAGCCGGGACCAGGGGAGGAGACGGGCCAGTGGACTTCCCTGGGGTGGGCCTGATGCTTCACGGGGTCGTTGTCTTGCCGCAGTGGGAACCCGTCTCCCCTATCCCCTGCCCGGCCTCATTGATGTTCTCTCCCTCTCCCTCCCTCCACTGAAGAAGAGGTAAAATCTCATGTTCTGGTCAGTGTTGGGCATGGCGGGCCACCCACAGAGAAGAAGAAAGTCCACAGGCAGAGGAGGCAAAGAGCACGTTAGCTCCGGGATGGGAGACATCTTGGGTGGGGGGTCCTTGGACTTGCACGTGGCTGCCTTGCCCGGCTTTCTCTTGCCATGAACCTCCCCCAGGTCTCAGGGATAAAGACAATAAAAGCTGACAACTCTGTGGATGCTCCACCAGTGCCAACTCAGGGCTCCACCTTTTTTTTTGTTTTTTTTTTTTGTAGAGACAGAGTCTCACTTTATCGCCCTGGGTAGAGTGCCGTGGCGTCACACTGCTCACAGCAACCTCCAGCTCTTGGGCTTAAGCGATTCTCTTGCCTCTGCCTCCCTAGTAGCTGGGACTACAGGCGCCCACCAGAGCGCCTGGCTATTTTTTTGTTTTGCAGTTCGGCCGAGGCCAGGCTTGAACCCGCCACCTTCGGTATATGGGGCCGGCGCCCTACTCGCTGAGCCACAGGAGCCGCCCGTTCTGAAATAAATTTAAAAATACTTTTTCCGTGATGGCATTTTGTACTATAGTTTGGTAACATTGTGTTGCCTACACAGTAATGAGTGACTGGGGTTTTCTAATCCTCTATCTTGCAGACATTGGCCCTCATGTCTTATTTATGCCAAATTCTGTGTTAAGAGCCCTGTGATGAATTTTAAATAATGAGAGGAACTGGCAGATGTGGTACTATTATTGTTATATGCCAGAAAGTGAGACTAACCCTTCTAATTTTTATTACATTTTATTTATTTTATTTTTATTTTGACACAGAGTCTCACTCTGTTGCGGTGGATAGAGTGCCATGGCATCATACCTCACAGCAAGCTCAAACTCTTGAGCTTGAGCAATCCTCTTGCCTCAGCATCCCAAATAGTTGGGAATGCAGACACCCACAACAATGCCCTGCTAGTTTTCCTATATTTAGTGGAGATATGGTCTCAGTCTTACTTAGACTCGTCACTGAAGTTCCAGGCTCAGGCAATCTACTGACCACAGCCTCCTGGAGTATTTGGGTTATAGGCATGAGCCACCCCTTGTGGGGTGGCTGGACCCCTTCTGATTTTCATATACCAAATCTGTTACTGTTTTTTGTAAGGACATACTATTTATTAAATATTGTAGTTAGTGGCTCAGGGCCTGTTACTCAGTGGCTAGGGTGCTGGCCACATACACCAGGATTAACAAGTTTGAACTTGGCCCATGCCTGCTACACAACACTGACAGCTACAACAACAAAAATAGCTAGGCATTGTGGCAGGCGCCTATAGTTCCATCTACTTGGGAGGCTAAGGCAAGAGAATCATTAAACCCAAGAGTTTGAAGTTGCTGTGAGCCGAACGCCATGATATCTACTGAGGCCGACATTGTGAGACACTGTCTCAAAAATAAACAAATGAATAAATAAATAAATAAATATTGTAGTTAGTGAAGTTGTTGTTTAATTTCACTAATGTGATCAAAGGCGGATTTTTTTCTTTCTGTTTTTGAGATGAAATCTCACTCTGTCATCCTGGGTAGAGTGTCTTGCATAGCTCACAGCAACCTCCAACTGTGAGGCTCAAGGGATCTTCTTGCTCAGCCTCCTGAGTAGCTAGGTCTACAGGTGCCCACCACAATGCCTGGCTAATTGTTCTATTTTTAGTATAGACAGAGTTTCACTTTTTCTTTGGCTGATCTCACACTCCTGAGCTCAAGCAATCCACCGGCCTCAGTATCCCAGACTGCTAGGATTACAGGTGTGGGAAACAAGGCCCAGCCCAAGGGCAGATTTCAGTAATAACCTCCTAGCTTTGTTTCTGGAAACATCCCTCTACCTGACCAGCCAGTGAATCATCATTCTGCACCCAGGATTTGTTTACATTGCTGTACCCTTGATAACAACATTTTGTGTCTTTGTGAATACAATATCAGATGATCTCTCTCTTCTCCATGGCCATATCCAGGTATTTCCTTTTGGGTCCCACTGAGGACATACCTGCACATGATTTCCTGGAATCTTTCACCCTAGTACCAACCAGGCCTGATGCACCTTAGCTTCTCAGATCAGAGGAGATTAGACACATTCAGGGTGGTATTCTGCAATCTAATTATAGAATTTGTTGACTATATGCCTAGAAATAGAATTAAATATCATTCAATGAGATAAATTTAATTTCATGGAAAACCTTGTAAGACTTATCAACCTAATATCTTCTCACATTATGAAAACATCTCTCCTTCCAATCTCTTCCATTTTAGCATCACACCACAGCTTTAGTCTCATAGTTCTTATGTGTTAGTAAATTAATTTTTGTTTTCTATCTTAGTCAGAATTTTTTTTTTTTTTTGGAGACAGAGTCTCACTATGTAGCCTTGGGTAGAGTGCTGTGGCATCATAGCTTACAGCAACGTCAAACTCTTGGTCTTAAGCAATTCTCTTGCCTCAGCCTCCCAAGTAGCTGGGACTACAGGCACCTGCCACAACACCTGGCTTTTTTGTTGTTGTTGTAGATGTTATTGTTTGGCAGGTCCAGGCTGGATTCAAATCCCCCAGCTCCTGTGTATGTGGCTGGTACCCTAACCACTGAGGTACAGGCACTGAGCACACAGTCAGAATTTTAAATGACATGTTCTATTTCTGTTCCATAGATTTGTAAGTATAATATCTGTGCCTGTATACCCATGTAAGGACATATTATGTATTTAGCATTTTAGTGAGCACATTGGGGTTTTAGCATATTACTTTTTGTATTCCTGAGCACACCAGTTTCCACAAGACCCCCTTCCCACCAACACTACTCTCACCATGTAAACCTTGTTGTTTACCATTGGGAAACTTTTGCAGGATTCTGCCTAAATTGTTATTTTCACTAGTGCCTTAATCAGGATACTTCCTGGATGATGACTTACACACCATTTTTCATGAAAGATGACTGAGTATCCTCATTGGAAATACAGCCAAGACCTTCTGTGTCCCTCAAACTGTTCCTTCCTATGCTCCTCTGTTTCCTATGACCTGTTGTTTCTGGTGCTGCCTGGAATATCAGTGGCTCCTGAGAACATGTCTGACCCTGCACGCACTAGGTCAAGTCCTGTTTTTCTCATTTAATGTGCAAATTGGGGTTAAATGGGTAAATTCTGTGGACCTATTGATTTCATATGAAGCATAAGTTATCTCTCGGTTCCTATTACAAGTTCGTGGTAGTTGATGACTATAAAAACTGAATGGTGTTTGTAAAGTCTGGTAAATTCTGCATAGGACCTCAGCAGATGAACTTTGACCAACATGAATGTTCAAATCATAGTTGCCTGAACTATGTTGTATAGGATCATATTTCTCGATTTGTTCTGAGTAATGTTTTCTGTCACCCAAGTTCATACATTTTCAAAGTACAACTACATCATTCCTATCAATCATAGAACACCCATGTGCTTTAGCTCACTGCAGTGCTTTGCCTGCAGGATACAAATACTCTCCCTTCAGTGTTTACATGGGTTTTTGTGAGGTGTTTTGCTAATAGATTGTTTCATGCTAGCCTTTCCTGTCTACTCTATTGAATTACATGTAATCACCTTCTGTATATTAAAAAAATTTTTTTTCCTAATAGTTAGGAAATTGTATGTTTTATGTTTTGTGTGCCTATGCTACTGTTGGTATAGTGTTATATGTTTTAATAGGAGATATTAAATGACCATGTGTAATTCATCAAATGCCTCTGGTCTTTTTATCTTGCAGGTATGTCTTGTATATGTGGGAAAAATGTATTGCCATCTACAGAGAGCAGTAGTACAGAAGAAATGTCCCCCACAGTGATGTTGGCAAGGAAGGAAAACCATGACATTGAAGGCTTTTACTTTAGGGAAATCCAGAAGAATATACGTAAGTTTGTGTGTCAGTGGAGAGATGAAAGACATTGCAGAGGAGTCCATGTGACCTCTCAGGGAAATCTCACTGGTAGGTGAGATCAGCACAACAGGAGAGATTCAGGAAGCAAGCTTGTTAATAATCAGTTGGGATTGAACACCCAGTCACATCTACCAGAACTGCAGTTATTGAAGATTGAAGAGAAAATTTATGAGTGTAAGCCCATGGAACCATTCGTTAACAGTGATTTCTTGATTTCCCCATCCCACAGAATTCCTTCTCCTATGAAACCCCACTTTTCTCATGAACATAAGTATGATCTTATGGATTTGTTATTCCTACAAACAGACAAACCACACGTAGTGAAAGAACATTACAAATGTACTGAATAGGACAAGGCCTTTTATCAAGGGTCACACTTCAATATTCCCCAAATAATGCATGAGGAAGAGAATCAATTTAAATCTGATATATGTGCCAATATCGTCAATAAAAAATTAAGCCTTAGAACTCATCAGAGAATCCACACTGTAAAGAAAACTTACAAGTATAATGAATGTGGCAAGGTCTTCAATTACATTTCACAGCTTGCCCAACATCAGAAAATCCACACAGGAGAAAAAACTTACAAATGTGATGAATGTGGAAAGCTATTCCATGTAAGGTTAATTCTTGTACAACATTGGAAAAGTCACATTGAAGAGAAAACTTACAAGTATAATGAACATGGAAAGCTATTCCTTAATAGTTCAGACCTTGCACAACATCGGACAATTCACATTGGAGAGAAACCTTACAAATGTAATGAATGTGAAAAGGCATTTAATTGTATTTCACACCTTGCAGAACATCAGAGAATTCACACAGGAGAAAAACCTTACAACTGTAACAAATGTGGCAAAACGTTCACTCAAAAATCATCCCTAGGAAAACACAGGAGGATTCATACTGGAGAAAAACCTTACAACTGTAATGAATGTGGAATGGTGTTCTATAGAAGTTCAGCCCTTACACAGCATCAGAGAATCCACACTGGAGAAAAACCTTACAAATGTAACTAATGTGGCAAAACGTTCACTCAAAAATCATCCCTAGGAAAACACAGGAGGATTCATACT
>CAUYON010070132.1:0-18573 GCA_963573935.1 Arctocebus calabarensis | reverse complement strand
TGGCATCACAGCTCACAGCAACCTCCAATTCCTGGGCTCAAGCGAGTCTCCTGCCTCTGCCTCCCAAGTAGCTGAGACTACAGGCGCCTGCCACAACGCCTGGCCATTTTTAGGTTGCAGCCATCATTATTGTTTGGCGGGCCCAGGCAGGACTCGAACCCTCAAGCTCAGGTGTACATGGCTGGCGCCTTACCCCACTGAGCCACAGGCGCCAAGCCAGCAGACATGATTTTTTTAACCCATCTGTTCCCAACCACTACAAATGCTGCTTGACTAATTCAACTTTCCTATAATCATTTTCAAGTTGTACTTTTTGTGTGACGTGATTACTGATTTATATAATTTTATATAGATTGTTTTCTAAATCAAGTGCAAGCTTTGAAGACAGAGACCATATCTATTTTTTTTTAATTTTCTTCATTCGAAATCATTCACTCTTCCCCTTTTACTTTACATAAAACAGCCCCTTCAAAAGTAATCGACAGGTACCGCGGCTCATGCCTGTAATCCCAGCACTCCGGGAGGCTGAGGCAGGAGGATCACTTGAACTCAGAAGGTTAAGACCAACCTGCTCAAGAGAAAGACTCTGTCCCTACTAAAAATGGAAAGCTAGCAGGGCATTGTGGAGGGTGTCTGCCGTTTCCCCTGCTCAGGTGGCTGAGTCCAGGAGTTCAAGATTGCTGTGAGCTAGACAGACACCACAGCACTTCTAGCCTAGGCAAGAGTGAGACTGTCCTTTAAAAAAAAAAGGATAATTTATGTTTCACTCCTCTTGATGCGCCTTATGGCCTGATTAGAATTCACATGTTTATATCACATATAATGAAAACTTTGAACCTTCCCGTAACCACTCTGAACATCAGAAAAAATAATTTTGTATTTGTGTATTTTGATAATTTTTTTAACTCTCTATTTTCAACAAAGGAAACAATACATAGGTGTTCTCCCTAGGAATTGCCACTTCATCTATGTCAAGCTGTGGACTCAACTGGAAAGACAGGAACAGCTCGCAGCTGGGAGGGAAATGGCCGACGAGCACCCTGTGACTCAGAGCTGCGGGAGCCCACGCCAACAGGGCGCTGCGTGGGAGCTCTGCAGGGAGCCATCATCACATGACACTGGACAATTAAGTTGGTGAACTCATCCCAGGAAAAGTGCTGCACGCCTCACTGTGGTCGCCTCCGAAGTGCTCCCCTTGGGAAGCTGTGCACCAACACCAGCGCCTCAGCCACCCTTCAAAGCAATTTTTCTAAGATAAGTTCACAAATTTAATTGTCAGACCTTATATGATGATAGCTCTGATGGTCACTGCAGAAAAAGAGTTTAAAAAGACCACTGTAGAAGATTTTGCCCAACTGTAAGTTAACGTAAGCTTTCTCAGCATATCTAGGTAGACAAAGATAAGCTGTGGTGATCAATAGGTCAGGTATATGCACTAAATGTGTTTTCAACATAAGATATTTTCAACTGGCTCGGCGCCTGTGGCTCAATGGGCTAAGGCACCAGCCACGTACACCTGAGCTGGCGGGTTTGAATCAGGCCCGGGCCCGCCAAACAACAATGACGGCTGCAACCAAAAAAATGGCCGGGTGTTGTGGCGGGCGCCTGTAATCCCAGCTACTTGGGAGGTGGAGGCAGGAGACTTGCTTGAACCCAGGAATTGGAGGTTGCTGTGAGCTGTGATTTCATTGCACTCTATCCAGGGGGACAGCTTGAGGCTCTGCCTCAGAAAAAAAAAAAAAGATATTTTCAACTTACAAAAACTCCATCATTAGTATAGGAGCATCTATATAGTCGGTCGGCCTCTTAAATCCAACAGTTCTGTATCCTTAGACTTATCCAAACTCAGGTTGGAGAAAAAAAGTTGCCAATGCAAAGAACCAATAAATGTTTTGCTTTGTTTAGAGACAGTGTCTCATTCTGTCACTCAGGCTGGAATGCAGTGGTGCAATCATAGCTCACTGAGCTAGCTGCAGCCTCAAACTCTTAGCCTCAATCAACCCTCCTGCTTTGGCCTCCCAAGTCACTGTGATTAGAGGCGATAAATGTGGATATGCTAGTTATCCTGATCAGGTCAGTACACACTACACAGGATGCGTGTATTGAAATATTACAATGTTCTCCAAGAACATGTGCATTCGTCAATTAAAAAAATAAAAAGTAGCTAGGCGCAGTGGCTCACACCTGTTATCCCAGCACCGTGGGAAGCTGAGGCAGAAGGATTTCTTGAGCTCAGGAGTTCAAGGCTTGTCTAAGCGATACACCAACACTCAGGAAAAAAATGGAAAAACGCAGCCAGGCACCACGGTGAGCATCTGTAATCTCAGCAGCTGTGGAGGCTGAGGCAGCAGGATGCCCATAGCCCCAGTCTGAGGTTGCAGTGAGCTATGATGCCATTGCACTCAGCTCGGGACATAGGGTAGAGAACTCTGTCTCAAAGAAAAAAAGAAAGCAACAATTCTAAATATAACAATATAACAAAAATAAAAAACAGTATACCAACAATTTATATAATATTATTTACATTGGATTAGGTATTTTAAGTAATGGAGAAGTGATTTAAAGTATACAGGAGGATACATGTTGGTTATATGCAAATATTACGTCATTTTACATGAGAGAATTCAACATCCTCAGATTTTTGGTATCCTGGGGAAGCAGGGTCCTGGAACCAATTCCCCAGGAATATAGAGGAACAACTATATTAGCTAACCCTTAATCAAAAGGAAGAAATTACACATTAAGTTACATAAACCTAAAAATCTGAAATTGGAAATGCTCTTTGCCATATTTTCCCCCATAAAGAGAAGCTAATTCCTATTCTTTAAGTAACTATAGCAGACTGGAAAGGCAGTTTCACCAAGACCAGTTAATACAATTCCCTACCAGTCCCATTCCCCATCTTTCATAGGAGCAAGATGCCTCCCTATAGCCAACTTCTCAGGAAACAACCAGATATCTTCCAGGAAAAAAAAAAGCCAGGCACAGTTACAGGCACCTGTAGTGCCAGCTACTCTGGAGGCTGAAGCGGGAACACTGACCCCAGGAATTATAATTCAGCCTGAGAAACACAGCAAGACCCCATCTCTTAATAAAGTAACCAACAACAAACACTTAAAATCTATGCTATTTCATGTTTTTGAGTAACTATCCAAGTTTTGAAGGCCTGTCTATCCCTGAACTTCTTTTAGGCCCTAAGCACAAGAAATAAATCTCGTGATTTAGGTCGACCTCTCTCTCTTCCTCTGAGCTTGATAAGAAGCTGCAGGCTTCCCAAACTGCAGGAAAGTGGGGCATGTAAGGAAAGAGGTGAAAGAAATTTTCAATTTCCCTAATGTTCTATTAAAACCTTGAAGTTCAGCTAGTTGTGATTGGATCATATATATATTGTTTTGTTTTGTTTTTTGAGACAGAGGCTCAAGCTGTCACCCTGGTTAGAGTGCTGTGGCATCACAGCTCACAGCAACCTCCAATTCCTGGGGTCAAGTGAGTCTCCTGCCTCTGCCTCCCAAGTAGCTGGGACTACAGGCACCCGCCACAACGCCCAGCCATTTTTTTTTTGGTTGCAGCCGTCATTGTTGTTTGGCGGGCTCGGGCTGGATTTGAACCACTAGCTCAGGTGTACGTGGCTGGCTCCTTAGCCACTTGAGCCACAGGCGCCGAGCCAATTGGATCATATTTAAAGCTCTGTATACACACTGTCACACACACTCTCACATACGCAAGGCAAGAAAGTATTGTGATTGAAAGAAAGTTGGCAGAGGAGGGTTGACAGTTTGACACTGGATGACAACTTTATCATGTCAGATGCAGCTCTGCAGTGAGCTACCTGTGGGTCCCCAACTGGTAATTAATCATGTGATTGTGCCACTAAAGGGCTAAGGGCCTGGGAAATTTCACATAACTAATATTTATGCAATAGCTTTCTTTCTGGGTCTGAAAACAGACTTAAATTACCTTATTTTTTTCCAGGTCTTAAAAGTATAATTCATGCTATAAAGTTGCAAATTAAGATATTTGCCACATCCTCCACCATGAAATCATTCTCTAGAGCTAAAAGGTAAGATTTTTTATAGTCACAAGCAACAAATCTTGCTGATTCTAGAACAAATTACTGACATGCAAAAGCATGAAGTAACAGATTACTCTTCAACAGAAATAATCTGATGTCTTTAAAAAGATGAGACTTTAAACTTGTGCTAATTTTTCCTTTTTAAAGAGTTCAAGGACCAACTGTCATTCCAAGTCCCTGGTACATGGCAGCTCTGTGTACCCGTGTGCAGGCTGATTTCATGTTTGTGAGCTTATATATGTGTGTAGATTCTGAGTTATAGAATCCACAAGATGTATACACAGAGAACTAGGTCTGAGTACTGGCCTCATGCAATTTTGGAACCACTACCACTGGCACAGCAAGATGACCACTTGAGGGACAGCACAGCAGTCACCAGCTGTCATTCAAGCACCAGTGTATTACCATCTGTACGAAGACCTCCCTTAGAATAGAAGCATCCTTTCAATTAAGTGACCAAAAAATAAAGTCCAACATATACCAATTCATTTACAGACAATTACATTTCAATCTATTTTTTGTAAGGTCATGCTCAGGGAAAATCTCCCTGCACCTCCACCACCCAGTGATGTATCTCTCCCTTGAAGACCCAATTCACCATTCTCCCAAGTTCACAACAGAAGGCCTTGGTTCCAAAAAGAGAACAGCTCTTGAGGGAGTGTAGGGGTAAAAGGGGACGAAAGAGAACATCACAAAAGAAAAGTGCTTTTATTTTTCTGGCTAAAATTAGGAGAGTTTCTCAGTGAAGAGAACATAAAGCAAGGTCAGTCCGGGGGCTCACTTACACCGCAGCCTCATGGAAGGTGTCAGCTCTAGAACGTCAGTGGAAAGGCTAACTACGGAAACACATCACACAGGGACCTGCCTGAGAGCAGGTGTCACAAAGGCCTTTGAAAGATGCGACCTGCTCCTTAAATCATCACTGAAAGTGTAGATGGAGAGTTTATTGGCAATGAGGTGATCAGAGCAGAGTGGACAGCTTGCTCATCACAGCTGCGTTTCATTCCACAACTTAACCATACCACCTTTTCAAGAAGTCAAATCACTTTGTAGTGATATATGTTGGTTCCCATCCTGAATGTACTTTTGCCAAGTGGAGATAGTCAAAATCCACAGCATCTAAATGACTGTTTCACCTGTCACTCAATACTTGTTGTCTTAAAATTTCAATATACTTTCACAACCATTCAAACTTTACTACACTTGACAATTACAGAAAAAACTGGGCAAACAGATCCTGCTGAAAATACCCTCCACCATGCTAACTCCCAATATATTAGGAATAACCTTCTCTCCAAACCTTTCAAAGCAGCACCCTTGACCCCGGCCCATGTTCTAGTGTCTGAACAGCAGCACCTGCTGTAGCCTTGAATGCCTCCACTCAAATGCTAATGCTAACAGTTCAATCCCACAAAGACAAGGCCTGTAAGGAACTGCTACCTGGGAAGGCTGCACAAGTATGTTGGGTGGTGTCTGCTGTGCGCTGTGGGCCAAGACCTGCCACCATCTGGAGGTTTTGTTCACCTGCATTTCAAAGCCCCAATGTCTCATTGGAAACAACCACTTTAGTGCTCTACATAAAGAAAAAGATCAAAATAATTAGATTTGCATGCCTCATAAAGAAGGCATGATGAAAGCACGTTATAGGAGGTTCCAACACCAGTTCATGTGGTCTCATTTGAAATAAAACCTGGCTTCACTACCCCCGAGTCTTGCTGACATCTCTCCACTAATGGGAGCTCTGTGAACCCCGTGCTCCTGAGATAGGCCGCAGGAGGCCAACAGTCCAACAATGCCTTCCTAATGGCTGCTTCTGAGCCACAAAGTCCATCTTACTATATTAGCATTGTTCCCTGATGTTAAGCCTGACCAAGATGCTGGACTCCTTTCAAAGCAAGAACTCTTCTCCAAGGCTGAGAAGCCTAAGAGAATGTCAAGGCAATTTTTGCTTAAAGGAATTAATAAGTAGATGCTTCCAAAGGTGCGAGATTGGCCATCTCTTATGCTGGTGATCAAACAAGATTTTGTTAGCCATTATAGTTTTAAACATTCAATTATCTAATTTGTAAGAATATCTTCACTCTGATTAACATCATCACTAATGATAAACTCACTGACTACCCTAAGGAGGTCAGGATACAAAAAGTCGCAAGACATCAAGATTTTGTAATTACCCCAGGAAACACAAACTGTATGTTCTCCCAGGTGTCTGGAGACACCAAAGCCTCTCTAACACTGGAACCATCAGCTACCTACAACTATTTAAATTTAAATTAATTAGAAGTAAAATCTTAAATTCTGTTCCTCAGTCACACTAACCACACTTTGAGTGTTCAGTAGCTACACATGACTAGTGGTCACACTGAATAAAGCAAACGGGATATTTCCACAATTTCAACAAACCCACTGAACAGCAAGCTGAACTATGCCGACTCTTGCTAGGCACCAGGCACCAGGCAGGTGTGAGAAGGCTGAGGGTCTCGAGCAGAGCTGGACAGGCCAGAGCTCAAAGCCAAACCTCATTTCTAAAGCAGGCCAGCCACCTCCTAGCTGTGGGCCAGCTACTTCACTTCTCCCTGCCTCAGTTTCTTATCTGTAAAACAAGGATAATTACCATGCCTACCCTCTCAGGACTGTGGTAAAGATTAAACGGGTTAATATGTAAGTGCTTAGAGGACCAAGCACTGTGCAAATATTTGCTCTTATTATCATAAGCCCTACAATATCCTTCAAAGCTTTAAAAATGCTCACCACCTTTTTAATTTAACCAGTGTTTTGTTCTTCTCAGCATGTGCTGTGTCCACCTGGTACAACCAGCCTCTATGCCATCCTGGGCTGTCTAAGAGAAAAATATCGGCAAAGTTTGCCTTCAATGTCTGACCACCTCTCATAAAGCATGCTCTTCATCTAGAATGAACAAATCATTTTAACAATGAAAAGTTCATTTTGATTTTTATAACAAAATTTAAATTTTGATGACTCAATTCATTAATTACATGTACATATAAGCAGATCACTTTGTCCAAGTCAGGCTAAATTCACAGCATTAAGGTATATAAATATATATGCCTGAAGATAAATCAGCCCGTTAATCCATGTACTTACTCCATAAAACCTTAAGGATTCTCCTTAATAATCACCAGCAATTAGCAAATACATCACTTGAAAGAAAATTTACTATTAAAGTTCTACCCAACTTACTGAAACTTCCCAATCAGTAGTGTTTAAATGAATGCTTGTGTATGCATAAAGTACAGTATATTTAGTGTGTTTGAAACAGTTAGGAAAGGTAATGCTTGAAAATACACTAAAGCAAAGAGCAGTTATGTTGCTACACAACAATTTACAGGTTTATGAAGCATCAGAATTTTGCTTAAGTCTGGAAAACAGGCTAACTTTTAGCACTATCAAAACACTCCTTCATTTCTGCAAATAACTTTTTTCTCATTCCAGGAAAAAAAATTGTCAGCCAAAACCAAGGTCAATTTGAAAACTGATTAGATAGAAATCACATAATCCTGACCATTAACTTATGTATCAAAAATTCTAATATTTCTTTTGGAAAATTGTTTCTTTCAAATTTTAGAAAATACATTTCTGAAGTAACGTAACAGGAAAAAATGCTAATTTTTAGGATAAAGGAACATGTCTGTGAATTGCTTCCTTATATGACAGGGAGTGGGGAATGACAGAGTGAAGAGTGGCAGCTGCTGGGGCCTAGTGGCCAGTGCAGGGCACCCACTATTACTCACACTTTCATGCACGTTCAGATTTCAGATTTTTCCATTAATTACAATGCTCAAAAAAAAGAAAACTACCTAAGAAAAGTATAAACTGGTTTTTGCTTAAAGTAAAAGGCAAAGGTTAAGTAAGTCATAGCAAGCGTGCATGCCTCAGTTTCACTGTCAGCAGCTGACTGCTGTGAGGGAAAAAACCCACAGAGTAGCATAAGTAAGGTACTGTAGAAATAGCCAAGGTTCTTTTCTTTTCATACCATAATTTTTTTTTTTTTGAGACAAAGTCTCCTCGCTCTTCACCTGGACTGTGATGCAGTGGTGTCCTCAGAGCTCAGAGTAACCTCACACTCCCGGCCTCGGCCTCCCAAGTAGCTGGGACTACAGGCACCCACCACAGCGCCCAAGTCGTTTTTCTATTTTTAGTAGAGACTGGGTCTCACTCCGCTCTGGCCATTCTCAAACTCCTAAGCTCAAGTGATCCTCCCGCCTGGGCCTCCCAAAGTGCTAATATCACAGGAGAAAGTCGCCTTACCCAGCCTTATTTTTACATCATAATTCTTTAGTCCAAGATGTACCCTTTTTTAAATGCTATTGAAAAGCTGGATTCTACTGACAGATCCCAGTTTAACACTAGAACATCTAAAATTATACAATCATGGTAACTAGAATGATTTTTAACTCCATTCTCCTAATAAAAATGAATGTCCATGAATGTCCTTACTATCCATCTGGGAAAATGTTAGCATGATGAAAATATTTTAATGTTCATATCCCTTCAAAAGTGCTGAAGATAGGCACCAACAGATTTCCAATTAGAGGTTAGCCAATTCCGATACAATTATGCCCTGGAAAGAAATGGGGGCAGCAGATCTGGAATCAGAAGACTGTAACTGCAATTGTGGCCTGATTTTTCCCTTTATTTGCTGTGGTCCTTAAAAAAGGCACACACTGTCAGACCGGGTATCTGTATCTGTAAACAATACCCACTTTGTGTACCTCACAGGGTCACTGTGAGAAGGAGGCAATAGATAATATATAGAAAACTGCTAGTTAAATGTAAGGCATCAGATTGTAAATGTTTTAGTAGCCCTCTAAAAATGGCTCCAAGCTATTTCCCTATTTACGATTGGAAGGGGGGGGGAAAGCAAATTAAATTGAAGAAGACAAGATGGAATCTTCTGCTGGATTCCACAACTTTCTCCCAGTGGTGATGAAACAAAAGCAAGCTGGCCAGAGCGTCTCCAAAGCACTCCGAAAAGTCAGCGCTTCATCTGAAAAGTGAGGACCGAGATCTGAAGAGTCCGGAAACTGGGGCAAGCCAGTCAGCCCAAAGGCCTGATTCACTGATGCCTTGAAGATCTCAGCCTTTGCCTAACAGTGCTAGTCCAGGTATTACCTGGCTGCTCACTTCAGCCACAAAAAAGCAGTAAACATTTTACTGAACATTTCGCTTAGCAAAGAAAAATGAATAAAGACCCAAGAACCTCTGACTTGATCTCATTAACACAGTCACAACTGTTTACTCTCAACAGAAGAAGCCATCTCCCGAGGCCGTGTGCCCTCCACCAGGGATGGCTCAGCACGGAGCTGACCACAGAGCTGGCAAACGTTCACCGGCAGCTCCCGGGTCAAGGAAGCTGACAGGAACAGTTTGCAGTAAAAGCACAAGAAGTTGACCCAAATAATAAATGAGGAACCAGAAAATATGTCCCACGGAAGAGCTTTCCAAAGGAATTTGGAGTTTCAGGAGGGAGATGATGTTTTGTCCTCTCCTCCCCACAGGACTGCCCTGGAGACCGCATCTGCCTGGCTACAAAGTCCTGACTGCACAGCTCGCTAACTTCCAACCTCAGCATGTCACCCGCCCACAGAAAGGAGATGATGAAGCTTCTTCATGAAGCCGTGAAGAACAACGAAGGAAAACCCTCCAACAACATCCAGCACACAGTAAGCATTCAGGCTAGTTTAGTAATGTTATTAAATTTCCCTCCAAAACATTTTTATTCTTGCTATAAATGAGTGTTCCTCAAAAGCCTTCTGGCCCAAGTACTTGGGGCAGCAGTCCCGAAGGAGGGACCTGTATGTACATTAACTCCAGCAAGATGTGTGACAGCAGGGCAGCCAGCCACCACTTATCTCCTTGTCTGAGAACTGAGAAAGCGAGCCACAATCCCCTGGAGGAGGTGGCACAGTGTACCAGGGAAGCGGGACGCAGAGGGGAGGGACCTGGGGCTGCAGAACTGGCTCCACCACGGAGCCTAAGCAGGCATGTGGGGCAGGCCCAGGGACCGAGGGAGGCATCGCGGGCGGCAGGAGGGTGCTGGGACGCGGTGGGAGTTGACGAAGATGCCCTGAACATTCTCTGCTCTCAGAAGCCACAAGTATTCCACCATTGATTCCCAGAGGAAGTGTCTTCAGAACAAACAGGAAGGGAAAACCTTTACAATGTGCTTAAAAGTCATGAGGATAAAGTTACGTGTTCTCCTTCTGTCTATGAAAGGGTCTGTTCAGTAGTACCACGAGTCCCTAAAAAGATGCACACTTCTAAAGACTCTTGATACACCTGTTTTTTAAGGGTGAGGACCTTTCATTCCACTGATCCAGGTACAAAGACTATGCCAAAAGCCCACTAGAGACTTCATGTCATGTGGAAGCTTTTGCTATAACTGTAGCTCTATGTGTAGGACATACTGGAAAAGAAACACCTTGGTAATAGGGAATGGGGAAGAGACTGGTCTCTCATTAAAGAGCATGAGCGCACATAGCACGGAAGAGCACGAGAACATATGTCATTGCTTGGCAGTCTCCACACCTGTGGTGTAAACAGCCACGGGAGAAGTCAGTCAAGGCTCCCACTAGGCTCCTACTAAGACTGAAGGCTGCACCTTGACCTGACGGAGACAACGGGCTCCTCCTGGTGGGGAGCCACACCCTGGGCAAAATGCACAGCTCTGACACTATGACTTATAATGGTCACCTTCTTTAACATATAAAACACTAAGAAACAAATAAGAGTATTAATATTTCAGAAGTTATAATAAAGTAACAATAAGCAAAAAAAGCAGACTCCCACTCTAGTGCCTCTGTGAATGTAGAAAAGCCTCACAGATTGGATTGACATTAAACTGGACAAACTCACCTCCCCGTAAAAAGGTAGTGAGACTTCAAAAAGCACACCAATCAGAAAAGGCTGTTCCTGCAGCCTAAAACACAATCCCAAAGCACTCACGGATGAATTACGGTGCCACATAATACATATGCGGAAAAATGTTCCCACCGCCTGAATTATTCTAACCAGCGGAGATGTTCAACGACAGAATTAAGCGGAAGAACAACCAATCCTAGAGAAGGACTCTGACAGTGCAGGAAAGACTGGGAAAGGTCAGCAAGTGCAGACCCAGGGTCAGGTCTGAACAGGGAGAAGCGCCAAGTGGGGAACCTGCCACCCACAGCAGGGCCTCGGAAGGGTGACATCCCAGGAATGGGTGAGCGGTGCAAGCCCTGGAGGAATACCGTATCTCTGCTATTGAACCACAGTCACAAAAATCTCCACACGTTCAGTAAAAGTGCTTCAAAAGAGCTACCTTGGTCAAACACCCATGCAAACAAGTAAAAGAAAATACGATAACCAAAATTTTGGATTTGAAAATTTTTCCATTTATATACCTTAATCTGAAAACAGATAAAAATTCCTTTCTGAAGTATGCAACTTACTGTCACATGTATAGCATTTTCTTCAAAAACACAAAACTTTGTTAATGTTCTCCCAACTCCCCAAGTTACTCAGTAACCACAAGGTACCCAAAAGCAATCTGGGAATAGCAGTGTGTAGGTTCAGGCCTTAACCTGAGCCTTGTGACCAGGCTTCACTAAAAGGCTCGACTTGAAACCTTGAGTTTCCCTGAGGAAAATGAGCTTTATTTCCTGAAGCCTGCAGTCATCTCTATCCTGAAAGAACAGGAAACTTGTAATAAATTTCTCCAAAACTGTATAACAGGCAAGGGAGTTGCCTAGTTACTACTTTGGGCAGATACTACCTCCCTGAGTCCGTTTTTTCACTGGGAAAATAGGAATCTCATGTACATTAAGGTACATGAGATCATGTGTGGAACTTACAAGAAGCTCTAATGCCCAGAATGGTAAAACCAGTTAGCACCTCCCACGCCCTCCTCACAGCCATACTGGACCCAAACTTCCTCATTACCCTATAACCACAGAATCACAGTAAAGCAGGAGAAGAGATGAAGTGTGGAAAATCACACACTAATAAGAGCTTTGGAGTGACAGGTGATCAAATAAGCACATAAACCCAAATGAAGCTTCTCACCCCACCTCCACCTCCACCTCAATGCCACATCAGCTAGAATGGCGCTGCTCTATCTGTACACTCCAAGTCTTCATGTATCCTTTAGTGAATACTAAATATCCAGGGCATGAGGTCAACAGAGCAACAATATTAACCACACATCAGATCTCTTCATCACTACCACCAGGTACAGTATTCCCAATAGATTCCAAACTCCTAAAGCAACATTTTCCTCTCCTCAGTCTTTCTGGGCAGGGCAGGGAGGTTTGCAGAGGGATAAAGTGGGAATCCAGTTTTCTAACATAAACATGAGAGCCCAATTCTGTCACTACCATGCACTTTCTGACTTCAGTACAGAAATCTTTTCTGACCATCTGGAGCTGCTCCGGGCACAAGGCCAAAACTTCGTAATTCCTTTTCACAGTAAATGACAGGTCAGTAACTGCCACGTCGCTGATGCACATCCACATGGAGCACCTCTTACGCTCTCCAACGCTGCATGGAGTTCACACATGTAGTAAAGACAAAATGCTTCCAAAAATCTGCCCACTTTCCAAAATTCCAAACTTAACAGTGATAGTGTCACTTCAGAATGAAGTGGCATTTTTTTCAGGTGTGATCTCATCACCCTATTTCACAGGCAAAGAATAAGACCCCTTCACATTTCACTGAAAAGAGTCATCTCTAGACTACAGCGAAGCCCATACTTGTCCATTACTATCTCAGTTCTCCAGAAATGGCACGTGGCATCCACCAGAAATTTTAAGAGTCTGCCTGGCCTGCTGAAGTGACGGAGGTACCTACAGGTTGCAATACCTGTGAGGTCACACACATAGGGTAACAGTGATGACCCATGAAGTTGGTGATTGTCTTGCTAAACCCCAGTGACCAGTAGCTCACGCTCCATTCATCCAAAATGACAAATGGAAAGCCTACCATGTGCAGGTATGATAGTGACGTCAAATGAAATCAAAGCTCTCGGGCAGCTTTGCCAAAAATATAAACTTAAAAATTCTAAAACCAATTTTGTGTAATATGCCAATGATAATAAAAGCCATTTGAAAGCTCAGAGGCTTAAATTTGATAATACTTCCCTAGAGTATACTGACTAGAAAGCTGTAAACCAGCCATGGCTATGGACTTCCTATAAATATTTTTTTTCGGGTTTCAAAGAAATCCAAGTTTTCTCTGAAGTCATACTTTCCCACTGAGCAGCTGGGACTATCAGTACTGGCTACCATGCCCAGCCTATCTTATCCTTTTAAATCGGAACAACCTGAAAATTCATCTGGTAGCCAATTCTTTTCTTACAAAGACTAAGTTACAAGAAGTTTGTGAAGGAGTGGAGGAATAAAAGATGAGTAAATACGTAGTAGCTAATCACTGATTAAAAGATTAAACCTCAGACATATTATCAATAAAAATGGGTGATTATGAGCTGTCTCAGTTCACTTGGGAGGCTTTAACAAATTGCCCTAGACTGGATAACTTATAAACAACAGAAATTTATTTCTTATAGTTCTAGGGGCTGGGAAGTCCAAGATCAAGGTCCTGACAGGTGTCTGGTGAGGCCTGTTTCCAAGCTCACAGATCGGTGCTCTCTTGCTTAGTCCTCATGTGGTGAAGGGGGCACACAGGCAAGGACACTAACCCCATTCATGAGGGCTCCATCCTTATGACCTAATAGCTTCTAAAGGTCCCACCTTTTTATACCAACACCCAGAGGTTAAGATTTTAATATATGAATAGGGGGAGTAGGGACATACAAATACTCAGACCACAGAGGGGTCAGTTTTTAATCCTTGAAGATAAATTCACAAATTCAGACTAAGAGATAAAAAGACATCACAGATCATCCCACCCTGCTTGTACTCAACTTCTTAGAGAACCTATTTCTTTTTTCAAGTTGCCTTCAAAACACCATGTAATCATTACTAAAATAATAGTATCTGAATATTCTGAGCCAATTCCAAAAGAAACCCCTGTATCCTACCCGAGGAATAGAAAAAGGGATGAAATTGATATCTCATCTGCCAATCTTAGTGGCAGAGTCACTAAGAATTCAGAATCCTGGTAAGTCAAAGAGCAGACAACTCTGAGTAGATTCCTCAACATGGGAATGAATATGAAAGAGTCTTTGTCTTTGGTCTTTGGGCCCAAAAGAAAAAGAGAACGAAACGCTGTCAGAATTACCTTTCCCAAAATGTTTAATAGGCTGAGGAAGAAATTCCAAGACAAATGTCACCAGCAAAGAAAATGCCTGAGTGAAGAATCACCTACAAGAATCTGAACAGAAGAATGTATATAAGAACAACCAGGGACTGTCTGAAGACATTTTTGGGCGGAGGGTGATGATGTAAAAGGAAAATAAACTGAAAAAAAAAAGCCAAAGAATGCTACGTTGTTTTTAGGAACTGCAGGGCATTTGAAAAAAAATGGGGAAAAGACACAAAAAAGCAAGTGTTGCTTCAAAAAGTATAATAAAGAAAAAAGTACATTTAACAAGTCAGAGAACTAAAGATGACAATAAAACAGGGGATGGGAATGAAGCGCTCAAAAGAGAACTGTTAACAATGAGATTAAGTGTGACTGTATAGCATTAGCTCAGATTGCAATCTCAATTCTGATCAAAGTCACCAAAAGCGACTCTGCTTACATTCACTTAATGTTCCATTCATTCCCTCTCATTCCGACCTCTGTTACTCACTTACTTAAGATTATCATTTTTCTCAGTGATAAACAGGCTTCAGAAAATGACAAGTCAAAATGCGAGGACAATGGCTGGACGGATAAGCAGATGGACAAGGTGAGAGTCAGAGAACTACCTAGAGATGCTACAATAAAATCCACTCTGTTCAAAATGCAACATGCCAGTCATAATGCTTACAGGGTCTTCAAACAGTAATAAAGAGAACACCCCGCCCTCAAGATGGAGAAAAGTAGCAGATGCTGGAGAACTGGAGACAGGCAATAGGCTTGGGTGGAAAGAAGGGAGGCAACTTCTCAACTTAGAAAAGGAAAGAATAAATCTACACACAGCCTGCAGCGTAGGGTGGATGAGGGGGCAGCACCTGACCAGTTCGTGGTCGGGCTGGTGGAGACCAGCTTGGGGACATATCCCAACTGCTTGTATGAAAAACGGTCAAGAAGGGACCTTAACATCACACGGTGTGATCATTTCACGCAGCCACTTTGCTTGGTGTCCCTAAACAGGCAGACATTCAAATAAGAATATGATAGTTTTTAGTGAGTTTCTCCAAGTAACCTGGTCCAGTTATTCATTCATCATCATTAGTTTGTGGAACCGAAAGGTTAGTGCTAGAAACAAAATTACACATCTCTTTGGGTCCTTGCCCTGACTTAGTTAAGACTATGTAACTGGTACCAATATAACCATTTCCTGTCCCCTAAACAAAGCAATTAATGGACTGGGTATAGTTTCTGAGATGATTTAAGGGAAGAAACCAACGTGGCTGTGTCTCACTGCAGTTCACTTTAAAGAAATAAAAGAGACAAAAAAATATAGAATACACTATCTTGTTGAATGATGGTCATTCTGCCTTTATATAACTTTCCTCCTCCACAAATTGTAAATGACACAGTGGAAAGGAATGTGCTTCAAAATGGCTTTAAAACAACATAGCTATCACCCACACCTTCTGTGCACCACTTAAAAGTCACTTGCAGACTAGGCCGTTTTGGAAGGAAAAAACTGAAACTTATACAGCACTATGAGTTTAGAAATATCAAGGAAGAAAGGAATAAAAGAAAGAAAGAAGAAACATGCGTAGCTCCCACAAACTTTCCAGGGCTGGTTCCAAGAGCTCAAGAGGTCCAGGAACATGGTCTTCATTTTCCTCCAACAAATCAAAACCTTTTGCTTAAGCTAGTTTGTGTGGATTTCTGTTGCTGCAATACACAAGAATCCTTGTCTGAACACTAAAAAAACCTATCCTCACACATTTTGGAGTATCTCATTTACTCCTTTTAATAGAAAACGTTCATATGCTTTCAAGAATTCAAATTAGAACATGGCTTAAAATTAAAATCAAACATAACAAATTTTCCCCTGGTTTAAGCACATAACATCTCTGTCAAAACAACATGCCTTGCTCCATCCTTCATTCATTCAGTAAATGCTTACTGAGCACTTGCTGTTTTTCAGACACTATATATAAGGGAATGAGAAAGGCACAGTCTCCGCCCTCATGCAATTTATATTTTAGTGAGAAATTCAAATGAAGAAACAATAGAAGTCTCTCTGCTCCTGCCCTTGTCACACCATCACAGTTATGCACAAACTTCATTCATTTCTAATTGAACTGAAGCCTCCCTTAGCCTCAGGTACTGGCTCACTCAACCATCTGTTCCTATAATCTTCCACATCTTCTAAACTGTCAATGACAAAGTGAAGTAGGCCTCTAGGGCCTTCTCTAGCACAGTGGGGCATCAGCTTCATGGCCCAGACAATACAGAGAAAAGCTGGGTGCAGGTCCAGCTGGTAAGCATGTATTACCTCCTTGGCCACCGTCACCTGAAGGCCCCCTTAAACTGTTAAGACCTGTCTCCCCACCAGCTCACAGCAATAGGACTGACATCTAAAAACAATAATCTATGATTTAAAATTAAAATCCACTACATTTCATTACTTACACTTATTCAGAAGTCACTACAAGGCTGCGTCACAAGAACCCTCAAATAGAGTATTAAAGAATTATCAAGTGGCCCTGTTCACCACGGGGCTCTCTCTTCACCATGGAAGTACATTCTGCAAATAACAGGTGCTTATTAAATCTTTAATAAGCACCAGTCAATAGAGGTCAAAGACCTCTCACAGTTAACAGGAACTGACTACCTGGCTAAATCGTCACATTCCTGCAAATCCAAATATGTATCCCCCAAAGCAAAAGGCTGGCAGATTTAGATAGAAAGATGCCTAATTGCCTTGGAACATTTCAAAATCAAGGCTCTCAGAAACCAAATCACTCAAAAAGACAGCCCTAGGAATAAGCAGTGCATGCACTCTATTTGTCTAAAACTTTTAATTCATTCAACTACACATAAACATCCTATACACGATCATCCTATCAGCATCCTAGAAAAAAACATCATTATGCCAAAGGTTAAGCAAATTTATATAAGCTATCAGGTGTAACATTTTCAATGATTACTTTTCCATGACAAAACAAATTGGCTTATTGGTTTGGAAAAATAAACAATGACGCCTAACTTTTATCTGTGCTCTGATTTCTTGCCAAACTTAACCATACCACATATATTTTAAATAAACAGGTCAGACAATCTATAACAAAGTCCATCTGGCAAATTAATGATCCATATAACCACTTTCAAACTTAAGTACCCAATCAAGAAAAGAATTTTTCAGATCAAAATTTTTGACTCTCAAATACTCTAAAAATCAGGAGGAAATTTTCAAGGCCCTTTAACTCTGTTTTTATATAAATTAGCTTCAAATTCCCCATGCCATGGAGTCTAATAGTGTCAGGAGTCCTAAGAAATAATCTCAGAGGCATCCAGAAAGCATCAGGAAGGCCTATGGACCCCGGGACTCTTGTTATAGAAAAGCCCACAAGAAAGCCCCTTTTTGCAAATGAAATGCAAATTTGGGAAAAGGTTAAAAAGTACCCCACAGCTATGCATTACATCATGTGCTACATCAAAATGTATTTTACAGAATACACATAGAAGCTATTTACTACTGCAGCTATTAAAAAGGTCAAGAATTCTGTGCTTGGCTGATTCTTGTAAGCATTTAAAGTGACCAAAAAAATTAGAAAAATAAAACACTTTGGAAAATGTCCATTTTGATGACAATCAAAGCAAAATGTTACCACCATAGGCAAATGGTTAAAGGTCTTAGGAAGCAAGACAAAAAGAAAGGAAAATGTTCACAGAACCTCTGCCTCACCGCTCTCTTCCTATGAAGATGGTATAAACTACTCATTTTTCCAATCTATTATTTTGGGAAGCAACAAAAAAGCTATATGTGTACAGTCAATGCAAAATGAACGCGTGGCCTGAAATCACAGGGCCAGCAGGAAAGGACCTGCTCAGTTCAAATGAAGATCCCTTCAAATGGGATGCTTTATCTCTCTGGACACAAAACTGAAACACCTGCTTCTTCCAACACTAACTACTCCTACGATTTCAGCAAGTCTTTTCAACTTACAACCCTCCTCTCATTATGCATTTCGTGAGAAAACCTGATATATACAGAGTGTCTTAGAATGAATTATGTATCAACTGAGCATCTGGAGAAAGCATCCAATAAACCAAATAATATATAAAAACAGCAATAAAGGGGCGGCTCCTGTGGCTCAGCGAGTAGGGCGCCGGCCCCATATACCGAAGGTGGCGGGTTCAAGCCCGGCCTCGGCCGAACTGCAAAACAAAAAAATAGCCGGGCGCTGTGGCGGGCGCCTGTAGTCCCAGCTACT
>CAUYON010070131.1:0-21934 GCA_963573935.1 Arctocebus calabarensis | reverse complement strand
CATTGATGAGGGATGCTGCAGAGCAGCACCAAGGAGGAGAGAAGAGAGAGAGAGAGAGCGCGAGCGCGAGGGAGAGAGAGGGGAGGGGGGAGGGAGAGAGAGAGGGGAGGGGGGAGGGAGAGAGAGAGAAAGGGGAGGGAGAGAGAGAGAGAGAGGTGAGGGGAGAGGGAGAGAGAGAGGGGAGGGGGGAGAGACAGAGCGAGAGAGGGGAGGGGGGGAGAGAGAGAGGGGAGAGGGGAGGGGGAGGGAGAGAGAGGGGGGGAGGGGGAGAGAGAGGGGAGGGGGGAGGAAGAGAGAGGGGAGGGGGAGGGAGAGAGAGGGGGGGAGGGGGGAGGGACAGAGAGGGAGGGAGAGGGGAGGGGGAGAGAGAGGGGGGAGGGGGAGAGAGAGAGAGGACACTCACGTTTTTTCTTAGACATTTCTGTGTTGGTCACAAAGCGTCCCATTTGTCAGGGAACATTTTTGGCTTTTGATCACATTTCCCCGTCAGCTCTTCCCACTCAGCGTGTTTGTTGGAAACAGCTTATTTCTGCCCTCAGTGGACTGCAGTGAGCACCCTATTACCATGTCCTTCTGTGGGGAGGGGAGTACAATTGCCATGACATAAAACACTTAAGTGGCATTCACTTAATTAAAAAAGCAAAACACATTAAGCTTTCACGCCGTTCCTTCTCAGAATTTTCTTTTTTAAAAAAGAATGCTATAGGCAGCGCCTGTGGCTCATGGAGTAGGGTGCCGGCCCCATATACCCAAGGTGGCGGGTGCAAACCCGGCTTGGGCCGAACTGCAAAACAGAAAAATGGCCGGGCATTGTGGCGGGCGCCTATAGTCCCAGCTACTTGGGAGGCAGAGGCAGGAGAATCGCCTATGCCCAGGAGTTGGAGGTTGCTGTGAGCTGTGACATCACAGGCACTCTAGGGAGGGCGAGAAAGTGATACTCTGTCTCTACAAAAAAAAAAAAAAAAAAAGAAGAACACTATAGTTAAGGAGACTTTTTCCTAGAAGGGTTTATAAACAGGAACATTTAAAAAAGGATCTTAGAGTATTTGTAGTATGCTCAGCTAAAAAACAAAACAGGCAGCCCCCCCCCCCCCCCCAGCCTGAGCCCTTGTCCTTGTCACGTGAGCGGCATCTCTCCTGCACTCTGACACTTGTTCCCCATCAGAGCTGCAGTGGTTCGGCCTTTTTCCTCCTCTCTGAATGAACCAAACGTTGTAAGCCTCAGGAAATGTTATTTTTGTTGTCTGGAAGTCTGGAGTGGAGTCGGGAGCCCCTGCGACCTCAGGGAGGTGAGGCTGAGACCAGGAATTAGCCACAGCCTCCCCCTGCACGGGAGGGGGAGGGGGAGGGGAGTGGAGACAAAAGGGCCCCTGTCAGCAGATGGAGAGCAGGGTTTGGGTTCTGTTTACATGCCGTTGGATTCTTCCATCAAAATGTGAGTTCTGTTTTCTTTTATTCTCCTAGTGACAGAGCAGCAAGGTACTATTATTACTGGCACCTGAGGAAACAAGTGCTCCATTCTCAGTGTGTGCTCCGGGAGGAGGCCTACTTCCTGCTGGCAGCCTTCGCCCTGCAGGCTGATCTTGGGAACTTCAAAAGGGACAAGCACCGTGGAAAATACTTCGAGCCCGAGGCTTACTTCCCAGCTTGGGTAGGCACCGTTGGCAAAGTCCGAAGGGCGGTTTCTCCGCATGTTTCTAGTTCCTGTGCCACTACTCCTGCTCCTTGTAGAAATGGGAGCCGAGTATTTATGGCCTGAGGCAAGGGGCGCGTGGTCCCTGTGCTCGCTCTGCCAAGAGTTGGCAGAGGATATAGGGGCAGGGTCTGCCAGTGTCCGGGCATCCGCATGGCTTGGACCACCTGGTCTTACCTGGAGCAGCATTTTCTCCTTTGAAGGGAAGCCAACATTACTGTTTAGATGAAGATCACACCTTCCCCCATACTGAGAAAACACATAGAAGTCAGCTTCTTGCTCTGGCTACCAGGTCATTCACTCCTGGGGGAGCAGCCACACCCCGGGGGTCAAGAGATCGTAGGTTACTCCCACGGGAATGGTCTCCGCTGCCCTTTCTCCACCCCACCCCACCCGATTCCTGCTCAGCAGAGCCTCTGGAAAGGTTGTGCGTGTTTGATATTTGAGCTTCATTCCTCCCACACGTATTCCACAAGCCACTCCCACCTGCCTTCGTCCCGCCCCCTGCACCCCGGCCAGGGCTGTTCCCCGGCTGGACAGTGACTGGGCAGGCTGCACTGGCTCTCTCTGCTTGCAGCACTTGCCTGTTAAGCACTCACATCTTGGCAGATCCCAACCACATTAATGTTTTTAATCATCACCTACATGGCGGCAACTCCCGCATCTTGCTCCCCTGTGTCCCTGACGTGGCTGTTTGTTCACGGGCTCCTCAGACTCAGAATGTCCTCAGTTGGCTTCGTCTTCTTGCCCCCTCAGTTCTGTGCGTTCCTCCCTCCCTCCGAGGGGTTGAAGGTCATGAGGAGCTAGCTATGCCTAGCACCATTTTCCTCCCTGCCCCATCCACTCAGCTGCAGCTCCCTCAGGACACGCGCTCGATTCCCTGTCACCCGGCTGAACAAGTACGTTTCTGTGGTGCGTGCGCCGCGGTTTCCCCCAAACGCTCACTGCACGCCCTCCCCGTCCCAGTCCCTGCCACCACCCAGGTCCCAGCTCTGCGCACTGTTGCAGAAGCTTGTCCCCGCCTCAGTCTCCACAGCTGACAGGTGAGATGATCTGGCTTTCCATTTAATCCTTCAGGGCCTTCCCTGTCACCTGTGGAGTGAAGTCTTGGCTCCCACGCGTGACCCGCCACGACAGGGTCCCGGCCAGCCTTTCCAGCTTCCTGTGTGGCTGTCCTGCAGTTTGGACTCTGCTCTGGTGACAGGCAGCAGTTGCCAGTCTTCACACTGGCAGGCCTTTCTTCTCGCAGCTCCTTTAGCCAGCGAAGCCCCTCCCTGTCCACCTGGCAAAGTCCTGAGCATCCTCTGAGACTCAGCTCGGTGTGTTTCCTTCTGGGCAGGCATTCGAGGTGCCCAGTGCCCACCTCTGGGCTCGGGGAAACCCTGGACACAAGTGTTTTACATCTTTCAAATGATCTGCTTTATCTCCTGCCTCCGGCAAGCTAAGTGTTTCTCAATATGCTCAAAAGAATAGGCATAAATTGGACCTTTTCTGTTTATGAGCACTTCACGTTGAGGTGCTCTGTAAGATTTTGTGGACTGACTTAACCATGCTTGGGGGAAACCACAGGATGTCGAGGTGATTGCTGTCTTTAGAGAGCGTTTACGTTCTCAGGGGCTCACGGGGGACTCACTGAGTCTGGGTGACTTAAGCCACCTTCCCAGTTAGTATCCCATGATGTCCACTGTGCTGAGACACCCGTTTCTCCCCCCTTGGGGTCACCAAAACACTCTACTTCAGTGCCCTTACAAATGTCATCTTCGATGTGTTTTTTTAAAAAGAGGTAGACAAGGCTAATTTATGATCACCATGTAAAAGAAATCTAGAAAGGAGACATCCGTAACTTAAGAGTTCTCAGGAGAACTTGATAAATGACATTTTAATTGGCTATAAAATATTCAATAGGAAGAAACCAAATGTTAGTATTTGGAAAGACATTGTAAAACTAAAAATTCTCTTAATTTTTTTCTGATTATTTTTGCTCACGTTGCCTAATTCTTTCTGTATTTTAAATTAGTCCTCATGAAATCAGCTAAGACTGTAATCACTACCTTTTTCTTAGCCTCTCGCTAGTGGATACTACGTATTTTTTTGACATTTAATGGCTCAGACTACTGTCTGGTGAAAATCTAAGGCATGTTGGAACGAAATTGTTTTCTCATGAGTTTTCCAATAGAGTTTTCATACCAGCCTCTTATGCAAGAACCAAAGATGTTTCAGACAGTCCCAGTCCCTCGCCCCCTGTGGCCAGCCAGTCAGCACCGCCCACTCTCCAGAGTTAAGTGGGGTCCAGAACCTCAAGGAGTCTGCAGTGACCCATTTCTGCAAGTGTAAACAATGCTGTGTACAAAATTATGCAAGTTTGTGTGGCTATTTTTCCTGCTGACTTTAAAGCCAGGAGAACCTATTTTTCCTGTTTCTCATGAGTCTTTCTTCCTAGACGTGCAGTATATACTATAGCTAAATTGACTGTGTGTGACAGCTTCTATATCAGCTTATTCAGCCTAGCAACATAACAGATGGTGAAAACGGAATAGAGTGGGAACTTCCTGCCGGGGATGAGCCAGTTAAACGGCCTGTGTTAGATTCTTTTCCTTTCCTCATCTTGGGAGTGGGGTAGTACTGACCTCCCTCCACTGAATGTGGCCTTGCACACCCTGGTATCCCCGCAGGTTGTGTCCAGGAGGGGGAAGGATTACATCCTGAAGCACATCCCCAACATGCACAAGGATCAGTTTGCTCTGACGGCCTCCGAGGCGCATCTCAAGTACATCAAGGAGGCCGTGCGCCTGGACGACGTCGCCGTGCATCACTACAGATTGTATAAGGTACAAGCTGCAGTAAGTCTGTAGCTGCGGAGAAGAAAATGTGTCCTGAACGTATTTCCCTTTTGAAAGGCTTTAAAGGAGCCGCGTTTGAACTGCTGTCTGATCATCTCGGAGGCGGTGCTTCCTCTGCCCCGTCAGCAGGAGGGTTCCAGGAGTGAGATGACCGGTGGCCCTGAAGTGTGAATCTGGCTTTTTAATGATTACGGAATATTTTTCTTTTCCTCAAATCTGCTGTTCTGTTTTAAAGAGTAACATTCACGCCTTGCTTGATGAATAGTTAATCTTCCTTGAAATGAAGCCTCATCTATATCATATCCATTAATTATAGAAAATCACCATAGCAGCCAACGTTTATGGAGTGTACTGTGTCTAGTGGGCACATTTTATCCTTCTCTTTAGTCCTCACAACTCCTATAAGAAAGCACCTGTAATCTTCATTTTATAGACCAGGAAACTGAGGCTCAAATTATTTCACCTAAACTCACAAGACTAAGTGGCACAGCTGGGGTTCAGCCCAGGCCTTCCTGATAACAAAGCCTGTGTGCGAGGCCACTGTCCTCCACGCCCCTCACTCCGCAGTTACCCTGCTTTGTGTTCTGTGCCCCTCTGGCCTCATTTTTCATGCTGGGGCAGAAGTCACATATCCAAATAACAACTGAGGCCGTGTCTGCAGGGAGCCCTCACACCCCTGTTTACGATTGTGTCTTCTGTCCCCTGCTCCTTCCTATTGCACAAACACCACTTTGCTGACAGAAACTCCTGACTCCCCACTTCAGTGTTCAAAGGTGGACTCTCAAATCCAATGGGGTAAAGTGGCTCAGAGCATGTCAGTTGGGCCTAATTGCTTGGGATTGAATCCCATCTTGGCTTCTTGCTACATGACCTTGTGCAAGGTACTTAACCTCTCTGAGTTTCAGTTTCCCCACAATTAGATGGGGATGGTAGCATACCCACCTCTTAGGGTCTCTGCAGACTAAGGGGATTGATGGAGGAAAGGTGCTCAGAGTGTGATCAACACGTGTTAATCAGGACGCCGAACTTGCTGCCCTCGGCATTGTGCTGTTGAGACTGCGCTTGTTAGCCACACCCTTCGTGGCAAGATCAGCAGAATGAGACCACTGGAGATTGGGCTTTAGTTTGGACGCACTGTTCCGTAATCTTGTTAGCTGGTTCAGAAAATTTTAAAAAGGGACCACTGAGGTTGTTCTGTCTCTCTTCCCTGCCCAGGAGATGTGTTGTTAATGCCCCTCATCCTTGAAAGGCATGATTGAGTTTCAGAAGATCTCTTTGGCTTAGTTCCTAGAGGACTGAAATTATTCTCCCTCCCTTAAGAGATTTCATTTGTGACACTTAATTTACATGAGAATAGGCAAAAAATGACATTTTTCCACAACAAGTTTGGATTTTAAAATGTATTAAAAGGACAAATGATATATTAGAAAGACTATGGCCTCAGATTCAGCTACCAGTTAGAAAGCCTGTGTCCCTTCTCATTACTGCTGGGATCCCAGGCAGCCGTCCTGCAGCCCAGAGCCAGCTAGTGAGTGGGAGTGACACGTTTCACAAGGCTGGGAGGGCTCAGTGAGATAATGGACGTCGTGTTAGTGAGTGCTTACTACATATTAATTGCTTCTAGCCTTATTTCTTGGGAGGCTTGCTGTTTTAACAGACCTTATTAATAGAAATAAAAATCAAACACTAATACGTGGGAGCTAAAGGATGGTACACACGGTCATGAAGTAGGGCAGTAATGGACTTTAAAAGGGCGTGATGGTGGTGAATATACAGCCTGCTTACTGTGGGCAGCGTGGCCTGTTCTGCTGACATGCACACTGAAAGCCGTGACATCTGCGTTACACAGTTTTTCTGTGTAACATTTGTGCCCCCTAATATTTTGAAATAAAAATTATTAAAAAACAAAAAACAAACAAAAAGAAATCTCTTAGCAAAATAGATGTCCCCAGTTTGTCTTTTGTATAAAAATTAATCTTCAAGTCCATTAGACATATACACTTACAGCGTGGTATTTCTAAATTGCATAGAAATGACTCTTTTCTGCTTAAAACAAGATATTTAATAAAAATGTACCAAATGAAATGGGAGAATTGATACTGTGACCTGACGGGCAGTTTTTATTCTCTGAAGAAATCAACTGGCAGCATTAAATCTGCTTCTAAAGCCATGAAAACAATTATTTTCTGCCCCTTCCCCACCAATACACACATCATATGTGAACAACCCACATTTTTGAGCACAGCCGTATTTCAGAAAGCAATCAGGAAAACCTTGAGAGGGAAATTGGCTGAAACACACAGCATGATGGGTTGATTTCTCCTTAAACCTGATACTGTCTGTGCCTTTCTTGATGTGAAAATAAACTAGTTGGAAAGATAACAGCCAACTAGTGAAAATAGGCTGTCTTCTCTTCACTATGCCAGGCAAGGATACATTCTCTAAAATTCTTTTCTCCCATGTTCGTGGGAAAATTGGCACTGAACTTAATAAAGATATGCATGTATCCATTTATTTTTGTTGCAAAATCTCATAATGAAAATACTTCAGTTTTATTTATCTTCCATTCTGCACATTATACCTTATTACATTATGAGCACTTAAAAAGATGTAGCTGAAGTTTAGAATGCATTTTTAATTGTAGAATTTTTTTCCTTATGCTTCTTGTAGTTTATTTCTTACAGCTTATGGTTTACCTGATAACGAATGTGTATCATATTAGCAAGTGATAATTGAACGTCTTAAAAATAAATATTTCCAGACTAACTGAACGTAAAGCTTTTACACAAGTACAACCTTATCCTCATGTTTATCCTCATGGGAGAGCCTTAAATATTTAGTCAGCTTTCCTCTAATTTTGGCTTCAGTGCTGGGAGATTTGCCAACATACAAAGTTTGATGCATCTCAGAATATAACTAGGAGTATTAGAGTTAAGATTCTAACATCTGAGAAAAGAATAAGTGTGAGATAGAAGGTTTAAAGAAATTAAGTGATACAAAAACTGCAAAAATAGTCTTATTTACTAGAGTTTTCAATAACATAATACTTAGAATAGTGTTTTCATAGATATGAAAGTGTCTGTTATAGTAAAAGCATTCAAATGTCAATATCAGAAATTTGGAAAGTGTAGAGGGTACCATTACTGATTTTATACATGCCCATGATTTTCTTAAATCTTATAAGAAACTAGGGATGTAGAAAGACTTGAGCAATTATTTAAGTCAAAAACTTTCTTGGGCACAATGTAAGGGTACACAGCATACTCCCTGGGTGAAGGACTCAACTATAACTTGAACTTTACCTAACAACCACAAACAGTGGAACCTAATCATCTGTATCCTCATATTGATCTGAAAGGAATTTAAAAAACCAAAGAAACAAAAGGGAACCTGCAGGAATATCCCTGCAGTCATGGACGGGATGAGCAGTGGTCACAAAAACATTTTTTTGTTTTTGTTTTGATAAAATTCCCTTTCCTCAATACTTAGCAAACAAAGAAAATGTAAAAAATAAAAACAAAATTATCCACCATCCCGCCGCATAGACTACTTGGGAACTGGGGGGCTGTCCATCTCTCGTGTTCTCACACATGTTAAGAAACATCCTCTGTGGGCGCAGCAGGTGCTGTTTGGGTGATGGGTGCACTTAGGCCGTGACTCACCCGTTGTATGTGCTGTAGGTATGTGGAATGGAATTCAACTTGCACCCCTAAATCTATTAAAATTTAAAAAGGAGAAAAATGTAAAAAACCCTTCTAATGATAAAATTTTTGACTGTTTATTTGGTACTGAGTTAACCATTGTAGAAGAAAAATATACTTTTTCATAAGGTCTTATTCCTACAGGATAAAAGGGAAATTGAAGCTTCGCTCACCCTTGGGTTGACCATGAGAGGAATACAGATTTTTCAGGTTGGTAAATGAGCTGTGTCTCGGATGCTGCTGACCGCGTCTTGCATTTACAGTGTGCCTGTGTGGTCCTGCCTTGGGTTCAGTGGTTCGTTCTCAGCATTGACGAGTCATTATTTCCTGCTCGTCTGTTACAGATGTGGAGATGTAGGATGGATAAAGTGACTCAGTTTGGTTCTTGACAGTGCTACGACTTCTGCAAAATAAAACAATTAGCCCAGGTCCATCCTTAGCAGATCATTAATTTCCAAACATTTCTTTGTGTCTGTCATTGATTTCTAAACATTTTTTATTTATTTATTTTTTGATTTCTAAACTTTTTTTAATAAAAAAAATGTAGCATTTAGAACTGTGGGAAGAAAAATGTTGTTTTAGTATGATGCCTGGCTACATACTTCGATATACTTTTCTAATAATACTTTTTCCTCGAGCGGCGCCTGTGGCTCATTGAGTAGGGCTCCGGCCCCATATACTGAAGGTTCGAGTTCAAACCCGGCCTCGGCCGAACTGCAAAACGGAAAAATAGCCAGGTGTTGTGTCAGGCAGCTGTAGTCCCAGCTACTCGGAGGCTGAGGCAAGAGAATCACCTAAGCCCAGGAGTTGGAGGTTTCTGTGAGCTGTGTGACGCCACGGCACTCTACCGAGGGAGATGAAGTGAGACTCTGTCTCTACAAAAAAAAGCCTTTTTCCTCGAATAAGTAACAACTGTCACCCCTTAACAGGTGGGATAGTGTTATAGCCATCAACAGAGGAAGGAGAGAAAACCTCTTTCTGCAAGATAGAGGAAAATACAGAGATAATTTTGATGTAGGCAAAATATCAATCACGAAATTCTGAATGTCTTACTGATCTTTTGTGTGCCTGAGTCTTGGGACTTTAAATTTAAGGAGCAGGCTCGGCACCTGTGGCTCAACGGGCTAAGGGGCCAGCCACGTACACCTGAGCTGGCGGGTTCGAATCCAGCCCAGGCTCGCCAAACAACAGTGACGGCTGCAACCAAAAAATGGACGGGCGTTGTGGTAGGCGCCTGTAGTCCCAGCTACTTGGGAGGCAGGAGACTCGCCCGAGCCCAGGAATTGGAGGTTGCTGTGAGCTGTGATGCCATAGCACTCTATCCAGGGAGACAGCTAGAAGTTCTGTCTCAAAAATAAAAAATAAATAAATAAATAAATAAATTTAAGGAGCAGCCGGAAGGGGAAAGATTGCCGTACAGGGCCAGTTAATGCCGTCGTACAGGAACCAAAAGCTACAGAATCATGTCACTGATCTTTCTAATTACTATCTTCACTTTGCCATAGAGAGTTGGGGACCTCTTTCAGATTGTAATTACTGTATTTTATTTTCTAGGAAAGAAATTAAATCCATTTTAGAGTACTGGTCATTTTCCCCCACTAATTCCATATTCATTTTAATTCCTTCTACAGAATTTAGATGAAGAGAAACAATTACTTTATGATTTCCCCTGGACAAATGTTGGAAAGTTGGTATTTGTGGTAAGTTTTATTTAAATAATTCTTTTTTACACAAAGGTCTCTTCAGTAGTTTTTGTGGATTTGTTTTTTGTTTTCTGGGGGCTTGTTTTTGTGTTGTGGTTAATCCCTGTCTCAGGCACACGGGTTGTTATTTTACAAAAGTTGAAACTGAAGATGATTTGCTTCCTTGTATTCTCCATCTGTGCTGTAATTCTAGCTGTTCTTTCACTACTTGAAATCAAAGAATCTTGGCTCAGTGGCCTGGGCACCAGCCACATGCACCAGAGCTGGCAGGTTCAATCCCAGCCCCGTCCTGCCAAACAACGACAACTACAACCAAAAAACAGCCAGACATTGTGGAGGGCACCTGTAGTCCCCGATACTTGGGAGGCTGAGGCAAGAGAATCGCATAAGCCCAAGAGTTTGAGGTTGCAGTGAGCTGTGACACCTTGACGCTCTACCAAGGGCAACATGGTGAGACTCTGTCTCAAAAAAAAAAAAAAAAACTGTTACAGCAAAAGACATTACAAATTTTAATTCGTGCGCCAGGCCCCTACCACACTACTCTTAAGTTATTCTAGTTGCAGAAGAAATGTAGTAGGTAAGGGACAAGGTGAGTTCAGTAAATGTAGTAGGCAAGGGACAAGGTGAGCTCAGTAAATGGAGTTACTACACATCATTAAAAGCCCACAGCAGAGGGTCTAGAGAACAGAAAGGTCTAATCACAGGGTCAATTACTCTGAGAATGGAGGGTGGCCAGTTCTTTTAAAAGTTACTTTTTTTGAGCAAAGAATAAAGAGTTATATAAAAAGATGTTTCTATTAATATCTGACTATTTAAAACTGATCTTTTTAAAGAAAGATCTACGGTTCTTAACAAGAGAAGTATTTTTATTTTTACCACAATGAGAATGATAGTTTCTTTTGTTAGAGCAATTTTTTCCAGCTATTTCTCGTTTTTTGCCAGCTATATCCATTATTTATGGCATTCAAAGAATTATGGTTATAGTATTCACATTTTTATACGTGGTCATTAAAATCTATAATTCTGCTTTGCTGAGAAACAATTGGAAGAAATATACAAAGAAAGGGGGAAGATGAAGATTTGTAGACAGGTGTTTCTGTCCTGTGCAGGGATGGTGTGGTTATGTAAAGGGCTGTCTTGGTGGAGCGTGTGGCACCAAGCCCGCTCTGCCCTGTTCTGATTTCACATTACTGTAACTACCTGGGCGTGGTTCAAGCTGATTGCACTTAACTCATACATTAAGTGGGGCCTGGCTGGCCCCCTCCTCATTGGCTTTCATTCAGGTTCCTTATGAAAGGTTCTAAGCTGTTTCTAAAGGAGCAAATTCTAACCCTACCAGCTCCTTTCATGTCCCAAATTAAGTGGTAATAAAATGCACTTAAGAAATTGAGTTCTTTTAGGCTTCTGGACTTAGTGGATCTAGTTATTCATCAGTCTGGATCTAGTTATTCATCAGTCTCATCTGAAGATTACTCGGGTTTACGATATGGATTTCTTGGGTTCATGTTCCTCCCACAAGAGATTTTTGACTCAGTAGGCCTGAGTCAAAACCAGGAAGGTATTTTAACAAGTCGCCCACATGACTTTTCCTGCTGCCAAGTTAGCCCTGCCTGGTCGTGGGACCTGAAGCCAGCTATGTCACCCCTCTGTGTCTTGGTTTCATTCTAAAATGGAATAATTTGTCCTCCCCCACAGACCTGTGGTGAGGATTAAACGAGGTAGTTAATACATGTTAGTGCTCCGTAAATGTCAGTTGTTACTAATTCAGCATCGAGATCCACTAGTGGTTCCTTTAAAATATAAAACATCTCATCCCTGCCGAGGCCACGCGAGCCCACGTTTACAGAGTGTAGCTGGACGGTCTCCCTTCCCGCTTCACTTGCTCTGTGGATGCGATCACTGTGTCTGAAATACTCCTTTCTGTAATTCTGTTTCCTTATTCATTATTAGGAAAGTTTAAAAATTCATAGTATTTCATAACTGTAAGGAGCTCTGCCAAATCCCCACCTTCAACGTGGGACTTTATGTCATTGACCCCAAGGGGAGAGCGTGACACTCCCCTGTCTGTGCTGGTAGCTGCTCTTTCTTTTTCCCATCTCACCCCTCCAACTACCAGCTTCCCCCACTGTCCAGCTAGAGAAGTTTAGAAGTTTCCCCAAACCCTAAATAGGTATCCTGTGTTGTTTACTATATAACTCCTTATTTCTTTCTTTCCCAACATTTGTCATAGACTGTGCTTGTTTTATGTGTGTATTTACCATCTCTCCTGCTGGGATGTGGCACCAGGGGGGTCGGAACCTTGTCAGTCTGTCCACTGTCATTTCTCAGTGCCCAGACAGTGCTTGGGACACGTTCATCTCTTCTAGACTTCGTCATCTCGTCTGCTGGGCTGGGGTGTTGGGAGCCTTTGAGCGTGCCTCCCCGTGGGCCCTGCTCCATTGCACAAAGAGCCTGACCAGCCAGAGAAGGCAAGGGTCGGCCTCAGCTGCCTTCCGTGGTCAGTGTTTACCTGAAGACCCTGGCTAGATACTTCCCCGAAGGTTTGGTAATCCTCCATCCTTGTGACGTTTTTGAAAAGAAAAACTACAACTCATCCTTCAGAATTTTAAGTGGAGCTTTATACATTTATTTCTGAATCTATAGTTTTCTCTATTAAATGGGAAATGAAGGAGACTTTGTCAAGTCAGATTTTTCTTCCTAAATTTGATTCATGCTTCCCCTGCACAGGGTAAGAAATTTGAGATTCTGCCGGATGGCTTGCCCTCTGCCAGGAAGCTCATATACTACACAGGGTGCCCCACGCGCTCCAGGCACCTCCTGCAGCTCCTGAGCAACAGCCACCGTCTCTACATGAACCTGCAGCCGGTCCTGCGCCACATCCGGAAGCTGGAGGAGAGCGAAGGTAGTGTGGCCTCTGCAGCCGCCAGGGACTTGGGTTTCAATTCCTGCAGAATGGGGTCTGGGAACTGGGACTGCCAAGATTCAAAGCAGCATTTCTATTCACATCTCCACACTGTTCTGGAAGGCACTGGGTTGGCTGGTGGGCCACACCCCTTAGCACCTCCTCAGAATATCTCGGTGACCCCAGGCATTTAGCTGTCTCTGAGTACAGACTCCTTGAAGGTTTCTCCATACCTGACTTGAAAATCTTTGCAAAAAGCTAACTCTGTAGAGGCACAGGGCAAGGATTATCCACAACTCAGATTTTCTGTGCATCTGGGAGCTGTGTGTATGCAGTGGCCCACCGTGGTGGGATTATCCACAGGCAGGATGGGTATTCCTTAGACCATTGTCAATATAGATAGGTCACAGGTGTGTCTCCAGATGTGTCTTTGATTGGCAGCTGAGAGGCCCCAACGTCTGGCCCAGCAAGAATGACAAAGGAGAGGGACTTTTGGGTGGGAGTTTTTTAGGTAGTCCTGTGGGGCCTGCTGAGATGCAGGTGGGGCAGAGCAAGCTACCTGGTGCCCTGGAGTCCTGGGCTCTGAAAGGGGCCGCCGGGGTGAGAAAGAGGAGAGCCTTGTGAGGGGCTGCAAATCAGACTTCACCTTGGTCAGCCCTTCTTATCTGACAAAATCTGGAACTGTGGAGGAAAAGCATGAATTAAATTAGATGAACCCCGTGGTTTCTCCATTTAACACAGCCCAACTTCTAATCACCAAAAATTAGAAGTGGGGTGTGTTGCTTTCTTTTTTTTAACTTCTCAGGTTTTCAGTTTGTCTTGCAGATTCATGCTGTAGTAACTCTTTTGGTGATCAGATCTGTGGTGGTTCCATTCGATTAGATTTGGAGTGGTGGCCTGAACGTCAGAATGCACATTCGCATCCTGGGTTCATGTCTGAAACAAGTTTCCACCCCGCAGACCTTAACCTTTCCTGCGGGAGGGAGCAGGACAAACACCCGCCTCTCTTAGACAGGCCTTACGGCAGTTGGCGCTTCTGACGGGTTTCTCTCAGACACTTTCTCTGTCAAACGAGACCCATGTGGAGACTCCCTTGTAATTTAGTAGCAGTTGGAACGTGAATCACTCCCCACTGTCTGCCACCAAACCACAGATCTTTGGAGGGAACTGGTGTCACTGTCAGGTGTATTGGCCAGACCGCCTTTCTTCCCAGGATGACTCATCAGTGTCACAAACATCTCTCCTGTGCTGACATGACTATTAAGAGGAGCTCAGGGGACAGGAGCATCGAGAGAACCTATGAGATCAGGTGCACGGCCCATATTGGCAGATCTACCTATGTCCCAAACAGCCAACATGGCACCTTGGGAAGTTCGTTCCTTCCACCAGCTCTCTGTCTGTAGCATTTTAGTAGATTCTTGTTCACGTGACCATAAAGGAGCTTTTTAGAACCTGAGAGAATTAATGACCCTACTCTATAGGTTCTAAGGTAGAATTTTGAGCCCTTTGAGCCCTTAGAGGGATGGGCTCTGTCCTTTGCTGGGTACATTTCCAAGTTTCTCTGGGGCTTCAGTGAGCGGGTGTTTTGGTTTGTCTCGTACTGCTGCAATAAAAGGCTGGCGGCTCGGTAATTTATAAAGAAGAGAAGTGTATTTCCTCAGTTCTGGAGGCTGGGAAGTCCAAGGTTGAGGGGCCAGCATTTGACAAGGATCTTCTTGCTGTGTCATCCCATGAGGAAAGGCAGGAGGACAAAGGAGGTGAGGAAGGAGAGAGGAAGGGGCCTGAACTCGCCCCTGTAGGGTGGGCCAGGCCTGCAGCAGTGACCTTGTTATTCATGAGGGCAGAACCCTCGGGGCCTAAACATCTCTCCAGGGCCCCATGTCTGAAGACTGGTACATGGCAGTTAGGTTTGAACATGATTCAGGAGGGTGCAGACATTGAAACCATGCAGTGGGTAATGAAGATGGAATGATAAAGATGTAAATTGTAAGTTGGATCCTTTATTTGGGTGAATATAGTTAGATTTGGGGGGGGAACCCTTTTTCTTCTTCCAAAGAAAATAGAAATTTTCCAAAGAAATTTCTTAGTTTCTTCCGTTTAGAGGTCACTCCGCTTCTGAGAATGGAAGAAACCAGCCTCCTCTGGGGCAACTCTGGCTGGGAGCCAGTTATCTCACCTACACTTAGGAGCTCCGTTTTAACAAGAAAAGCCCTTTTCAGGGTGTCAGGTTAGCAAGAAAATAGCACAAAGGGGCAGTGTTTTTCTTAATTAAACTGCATCTAGAGTCACCTTGTCTGAAACAGTTTTTGTAGTAGAAAATGATTGGAAGAACTTTTCCATGGGCTTCAGAAGAGAAGGGAAAACATGCCTTGTGTCATCAAAAACAAATTTAAGCCAAGCTTTATTGAATAGCTTGAGCTTATTTTAGGTCAGGAGGTCATACTTGCTATGTTATGTTTCAAAATAATGCATGGAAACCTTTGTTGTCTCTGGGTGCTTACAAAAGAAGGGGACAAAAAGAATGCAGACGTACTGATGACCCACCCCACCGACAGTCCTCAGGGGAGAATGGTTGCAGTTTGCATAATTCACCATTATTTAAACCTCTGCCTCAGTTTGTGACTAGGTGTGTGAAGCTTCTTAAATGTTTGCAGAAGGTCTAGATGATACAGCGCTAGGAAGGGAAGGGAAACCAGTAACAGGGGACACATGGGCAGTGCAGACACAGTGGTGGGAAATGGTTTGCACAGGCCCCTACTTGGTAGAGAGCAGGCTGGGGGTGCTGAGCCTGTGAGGACGCTGGGAGTGAACAGGCTATTTGTGAAGAGGCAGAAATGCTTTTCAACGATTAGATCCACGCTGCCTGATTGTCTTGGAGCAACAGAGCGCTAACACAGGATAGGTATTTTTCACTGTTTTCTCTCCACTTTCCACTCTTCGAAGGGCCACAGAGCTATTACTGTGAAACTATATATATAGTGAATAGAGATCGTGCAGGAATTTTGTAAACCCTTCAGCTCATCTTCATCCCTGCCTCTGCTGACCTTAGAAGGTGGGAAGGGCCATTAGCCCCAGTCTCTCCCTGCTCGTCGAGTTGCACCTGGCCACACGTTCCTTGTGCTGATGGTGTCGTCTCCAGCCTGCATGTCCCAGAGTGGGAGTGGGCACACTGCCTTCTCCAAGCTCTGTCTGCAGTTCGCATCCTGGAAAGCGAGTCTGGGGAGCCCATGGTGACGATGGGCAGGGCTGGATTCAGACATGAGGAGTACAAGTCTTTTCACTTAACAGGCCCTCGGGAACCTAATTAGTCTACTAGTTAGCAGTTTCCCAGTCCCCAGACGCACTGTCCGTTTTTACCACTGTTTTAATGTGTTCCTTCTGCTCAGTATTCAGAAGGCAAGGAAGCTACGCTATGTCTTTGTTTTACATTTCTGACCTGTCCCACAAACATCTTTTTTTGTCAGTTGTGTGCCTGCAGCTAACTGTAACCGTGTGCTTTAATGGCTAATTTAGTAAAAGGGACTTCCAATGTATCTTTGGTTGCATTAAAGAACACTGCTGACATTTTATATATATATATATATTTTTTTTTTTTTTAATTAAATCATAGCTATGTGCATTAATGCAATCATGGGATACAATGTGCTGGTTTTATATTCAATTTGAAATATTTTCATCGAACTGGTTAACATAGCTTTCACGGCATTTACTTATTTATTGTGTTCAGACATTTATACTCTACATTTAGTAAGTTTCACCTGTACCCTTCTAAGATGCACTGTAGATGTGGACCCACCAATCACCCTCCCTCCACCCATTCCCCCTCTCCCCTCCCCTACCTTGCCCCTTTCCCCATATTCTTGTGCTATTGGGTTATAGCCTTCATATGAAAGCTATAAATTAGTCTCATAGTAGGGCTGAGTACATTGGATACTTTTTCTTCCATTCTTGAGATACTTTGCTAAGAAAAATATGTTCCAGCTCCATCCATGTAAACACAAAAGAGGTAAAGTCTCCATCTTTCTTTAAGGGTGCATAATATTCCATGGTATACATGTACCACAATTTATTAATCCATTCGTGGGTCGATGGGCACTTGGGCTTCTTCCATGACTTAGCAATTATTAATTGGGCTGCAATGAACATTCTGATACAAATGTCTTTGTTATATTGTGATTTTTGGTCTTCTGGGTATATATCTAGTAAAGGAATTATATGATCAAATGGCAGGTCAATTTTTAGATCTCTAAGTATTCTCCAAACATCCTTCCAAAAGCAACATATTAGTGTGTATTCCCACCAGCAGTGTAGAAGTGCTCCCTTTTAATTTGTAGCTTTTATGAATTTATGTGGTATAAATATTTCCACACGGCTGACTTCAAGCTACCAACAACTTGTGAACTGGCTCACAAAATTCCTGAAAATTTAACAACCAGCTCTCATGAGCTGTACAAGCCAATTCTAGCACCTTGGTGGTATAAATGGTATGTATTTGCTGCCCCTAAGATAGTCCTACATTTTCTTTTACAGAGAAGAAACCTGAAGTCACAAAGAGGAAAAAGAAAAAATAACGGGATCAGGATTACACAGCAAGGCTGCAGAGTAGCCCAGTTCCTCAGTTAAAGGCTATTTTTCTTCATAAAGACCTTCAGATGCTGTCAAAAGGAAAGCACCAAGAGGCACACAAGTTTCTGCCTCAAAAGGGTTTATTAAGAGCTGGGAGGCTGTGCAACAAAGGCTTCTGGCAAGGACCCAGGCAGGTTGACAAACTCCTTGTTTGCCAAGGGTTTGGCTGCAGAAGAGATTTTTCAACACTTACATTTTGCTCAGGGGACACTGCTGGGAGCTGTCAGCTTCCCTCCCACCCCCACCCCCCACCCCCACTCCCCTACTGAACTTGCTTCTTTAAGCCACATGGACCAGAACAAAGGGTTAAGGAGCTGATTGGTTATAAATCCAACTTTTATATCTCAAGGAATAAAAGGTAGGACACCCTTAAAATTTGGTTTTTGTCACTCTAAACAGAATTTAATTAAAAATTGAAAAGTTCGCCTATGGAAAAGACACACGCACAAACATACATGGGAAGAAAAGAAACTAAAATTCACCTTCCCACAACCGTGCTCTCAATCAAGGTAAGCCTCCTTTCTTTCCGGGGCTGAACGTTCCGTGGCTGTTCCCCAGGGAGGTTCTGGCAATAGACTATAGGCTCTTTGAAAGCAGGACATTTTTCTTACTCATCTTTGTTCCTGAGCCTCTCAAACATCTCACACAGTGTCTGATTGATTTGCCGAGCTGAGAAATAGGGACTGGTCTGAGCAAGCAGAAGGAAACAGGAAACGGGAGGCAGGCGTCTATTCCCAGTTCTCTCACTGATTGCTAGAAAGTCAGACCATTTCCTCTCTCCAATCCTCAGTCTTCTCACCTGTAAAATGAGATAATTGGACTAATGAATCAAAAGTTCTCTCTCTCCTGTCTCTAAAACCCCCTGATTATATATGTGTGAGAGGTTTCCAGATTGCTTTATTATGGTTTTGAGGACGTGTGTTCTCCTTTTATATAAACTGAAGTCTTTTAGATGTGGTCAGTAATTGTTCAGTCAATATTGTTCTGGGGTTTTTCATTTGTTTTGTGACTTAAGGCCATTGATTACGTTTTAAAAATTTTTCCTAAAAGTAAAATGAGTGAACTATTTCAGACCACACCCTCATTCACATGAGTAAAACTGAGTTAACAACTTCTTCACATATATAATATATATACCATGGAATACTATTCAGCCATAAAAGATGGAGACTTTACATCTTTTGCATTAACCTGGATGGAGTTGGAGAACATTCTCTTTAGTAAAGTAGCACAAGAATGGAAAAGCAAGTATACAATGTTTGTAGAATTTCAATACTGATATGAAGCCAGTAGATGAACTACTACATGTTCACATAAGAGAAAAACTCAATTTAGTGAGGGAGGGGTATCAGGCTGCTCCCACCTAATGGGCACAATGTAAGGGTGTATGGCACACCTCCTGGGTGCAGGGTACAACTACAGCAGAGACCTCACCTAGCAAATGCAAACATTGTAACCTAATCATTTGTACTTCATATTAATCTGGAATTTAACAGCAACAACAACGAAGCACCTCTTCAAAATGGAAAGCAAGGGTCTTTGAAGCCAGGTGGAGTTGCACTCTTAATCCTGCTCCCCTCCAAACTAGCTATATAACAATAAGTAAATACTTCACTTCTCTGAGCTCTGCAGTCCTCATTTGTAAAGAGGGACTATGAACTCTAGGAAACCATGTGCGGAGTCAATGAGGGGAAACAGGTGCAGTGCCCTACACTCAGTAGTCAGTCCACAAATATTCATTTCTTTTCTGCTTTCCTTCTTTCTTCTACATCTAATTTAAGAATTTGTACATAAGCAAAAGAGATAATGTTACCAAAATATTTCTGATTAAACACTAACATTGGGGTTGGAGCTGCATAGGTAAAAGGCTACAGAATTTCCCCCAATCTGGCCTGAAAGTTGCTATGCTGACAACTCAGGTTCTCTTGGACACTAAAATAGATTTATCTATTGATAAATTTGTCAGTGCTTCCTCCTCTAAAAGAGGCACATCTGTAAAATGGAAAAGTTCATAGTACCTTAAAAAAAAAAAAAAAAGAAAGAAAGGAAAAGAAAACAAGGGCAGAAATGGCAGAAATGGTTGTGCCTTTCTTACCCCCTTTGAGCAGGACTAATGTGTAGAAAAGTGTGCAGAGCCAGTTGGAGCTAACCTCATGCCATTATTCAAGTGGAATTTGTCTCTCATACAATTTCTTTTTCTTTTCCTTTTTTTTTTTTTTTTTTTGAGACAGAGTCTTACTATGTCACCCTTGGTAGAGTGCCATGGCGTCACAGCTCACAGCAACCTCAAACTCTTGGGCTTAAGCGATTCCAGCTGATTTTTGGTTGTAGTTGTCATTGTTGTTTGGTAGGCCTGGGCTGGACTGGGCTCCAACCTGCCAGCTCCAGTGTACGTGGCTGGTGCCCTAGCCACTTGAGCTACAGGCGCCAAGCCCTCTTGTACAATTTCAAATAGTCTCTTGCAACAATTTCATTTAGAATCAGAAATGTCCTTTAAAAGGTTCTGTGGAGTGTAATTGTTTAATTACTATACAATTCACCATTATGAATTATAGAAAAATAAGAATAAGCCATAAAAAAACAAATAAAACATATTTGCTTAATATGTTATATTTGCTTCTAATTTTTCTTGTGCACTTAACATATCATTACATCTACATGAATGAGATTAAACTAGACACACTTTAATAACCTGCCTCTCTGCACTTAATTTATGAACAATTTTCCCATATCAGTAGATCTCATAAATTTGGGCGCTGTTTATTATTATGTTGTGTAGGTGTACAAATCATTATTTAATCAACCTCCCACCCTCCTTATTGCTCATTTTGGTTTTTCTAGTACTGTGCAAACCCACGAGGCAATTCTGAAAGAAATTATCCTGATCCTGAAAATACAGAGCATGAAAGAAAGTGGAAGGAAACAGATTACAACTGAAGGAAGCTTTGGAACTCCATTCTTCTGTGCTTGTGGTGTTCTTCCTAATCACAGTGTGAGAAGACAGATAAGGGACTTTCTCTGCAGCTGTCAAAAATTCTGCAAAGAAAGCTAATTTTGCTGGATACACTCTTTCTCCTCTTTATTGCCATAGACCAAGGGTTGGCCAAATCCAGCCCACCACCTGATTTTGTATGACCTGGGAGCTAAGAATATTTTTTGTATGTTTAGAAAAAAGGTTGAAAAAAATGAAAAGAATAATATTTGTCATGCATAATGATGCATGTAAATGATATGGCATTCAGATTTCAGTGCCCATAAATATTATATTATAGTTTTATTGGAACACCACCATGCTCATCCATTTACATATTGTCTTTAGCTGTTTTGGTGTTACAATGACAGAGTTGAGTAGTTATGACAAATACTATAGTGCCTAAAGTATTTACTGTTTGACTTTTTCATATAAAAATTTTGCCTGGGGCGGCACCTGTGGCTCAGGGAGTAGAATGCCAGCCCCATATGCTGAGGGTGGCGGGTTCAAACCCAGCCCTGGCCAAACTGCATCAAAAAATAGCCGGAAGTTGTGGCGGGCACCTGTAGTCCCAGCTACTTGGGAGGCTGAGACAGGAGAATCACCTAAGCCCGAGAGCTGGAGGTTGCTGTGAGCTGTGACTGCATGGCACTCTACCGAGGGCGACAGAGTGAGATTCTGTCTCCAAAAAAAAAAAAAAAGAAAAGAAATGTTGCCAATGTCTGCCAGGGACTATTTTCTAACCCAAATTAAGATTTCTTGTGTTCACAGGTATGTTACATATACTCAGTCCTTAAAATCCTAGGGCTTTAAAATAATTTTTAAAGTTTGGAGAAATCTCAGGTTTATAGACCTGCTCTAACACCAATGATTTATTTGCTCACTTTTCCTTTGTGAGCTTCAGTTTCCCAATCTGTAAAATAGGCAGGTCTCATTAGATCTCTAAGGCATTCCTGTATTTATCCCCATGGAAAACATTTCCCTAGTGCCTACTACATGTTAACAGAATTTACTGGTCATTTTTATGACATGGAACAATATTCTGTGGCTTTCACTGAAAGAAAAATAACTTCTGACAAGAAAGGTAATATAAAGAAGTCTGCTAATAAAAGTCAGAAGGGTCCCCCGGCTAATGACTTGTTCCTTGAAATCAAATCGAGAATCTTAGGAGACTCCAAATTCATTAATATCTTCTGTTAGAGACTTTAAAGGATCCCTGTTTAAATCCATTCCAATCTACCAGACAAAATCTTTCCTGAAACTGTGGTATATATACAAAATGGAATACTACTCAGCCTTAATAAAAGAAAATTAAGAAAAGAAATCTTTATTATGATGTGATTTTTGGTCTTCAGGAGATATATGTACCCGAATGTTTATTGCAGCCCAATTCATAATTGCTAAGTCGTGGAAGAAGCCCAAAAGCCCATCAACCCACGAATGGATTAATAAATTGTGGTACATGTATACCATGGAATACTATGCAGCCTTAAAGAAA
>CAUYON010070129.1:0-11015 GCA_963573935.1 Arctocebus calabarensis | reverse complement strand
CCAGTGGTAAGACAGAATTTACAGAAAAGAATACAGAAAACACTAAAGCTCCTGGTAGAGAGAGAGAACTCCAGTGGGGTGAGAAAAGCTCTCTCCGTTTCTCTCCCAGTCTTTTCCCGTCTCCCCCTTTAGGCTTTTAGTCTCTGGGTATATATAGGTGTATGGGTTCCTTGGCCAGGAAATGAATGAAAAGAGTCCCTGCTGCCGGGGCAAAGTGAATGAATGTATCAGTGAATGGACACATTCATTGAATTGAGGCCTAGGAAATTCACATGAAATTGACCGAGACATAGGAAATGGTGTACAGCCAATTTTTAAAAACATTTTTTTCTTGCGATAGAGTCTTACTCTGTGGCGCAGGCTAGCGTGCTGTGGTGTCAGTCTAGCTCATAGTAATCTCAAACTCCTGGGTTCAAGGGATTCTCCTGCCTCAGCCTCCTGAGTAGCTGGAACTATAGGTGCCCACCACAAAGCCTGGCTAGTTTTTTCTGGTTATAGTGGAAATGGGGTCTTACTCGTGCTCAGGCTAGTCTCAAACTCCTGAGCTTAAGCAATTCTCCTGCCTTGGCTTCCCAGAGTGCTAGGACTACAAGCATGAGCCACTGATCCTGGACTTATAGTCAACTGATTTTTGACAAAGGGGCCAAGAACACCCAGTGGGGAAGAGGACAATGTCTTTAGTAAATGATGCTGTGAAAACTAGGTATCAACATAAAAAGAATGAAATTGGAACTCTCCCCTCACACCACATCCAAAAATAAACTCAAAATGGATTAAAGAACATAAAACCTAAAACTATATTCCCACTGACCTGCTTTTGGCTGCTGTGAGACCAAGGAAACACAGGAGAAAACCTCTACAATATTGGCGATGATTTTTTGGATATGACCCCCAAAACACAGTCAAAGCAAAAGTAGACAAATGGGATTATATCCAACAAAAAAGCTTCTGCATAGCAAAGGAAACAATTAACAGAGTGAAGAGGCAACCTATGGATAGGGAGAAAATATTTGCAAATCATACATTGGTTTGATTGGTTAATATCCAAAATATATAAGAACTTGAAATAGGATCAAAAATGCTGACTAGACACATGGAGTATGTTGCCTCCCTTCATGAAAAGGGACCAGAAAAGTAGAAAGATTCTCACATTCCAAATAGATCATCTAGGACAGAACACTAGGATTCAGCAGCAAAGTGATGGGAAGCACTAAGAGTAGGTAAAGCAAGGGATCAGGGCAATTGTCCAGCTGCAGACTGTCTAACAGCTAGGAGAAACTCCTGGGTATAGGAAAACAGTAAGAGAAAAGCCCCCTGGGCTTCACTTTCTGAGACAAGCCTTTACGATCTTGGCTACAAGGGAATTGACCTCCCCATCCCTACTCCAGGCAGGTCTTGGGCTTAGCATAAGGAGCTGCTTAGAGATTACACAGAGATGTTGCTTAAGAAAGTGAATTCCATAGGCATCCATGCCTAGAATAGCTTGCGCTTGGCACCATTCTGAGGAATCACACAGGTGCCTGCAGCCACTGTGCAGCTCCATGGAGGGATAGAGGAGTACAGGTATTCCCATACGCCCCTGGGAAGGTCCCCACCATCTTGCAATGGGCTGCTGTGGGGACTAAAGCATGAGCAGATAGCATTTCCCATAATTTCCTGTCCACACTGTTTGTGTGGGTGAGGTCCCTACCTTTTTGATCACAGGTCCAAGGTGCCATTTTGATAGTTTGACACTGGGTCACACCACATCCTCAGGCTGAGTTTGGGTTGATGAGGCTGCAGCCCCCACCTAGCTGGGAGGGTCAGGTAAACCAGGCTTTCCAGTATGCATCTGGCACGGAGCCCACCATCCTGCAGCAGGCTGCTATGGGACTGAGTCTCAAGTAAACTGCTTTCATTGCAGTTTCCTACCAGCGCAGCCTGACTGAGAAAGGCTCAAGGTGTCACTTTGGGAGTTTAAAGCTGGGCAGTACTTTACCCTCAAGGTGAGTTTGGTCTGATGCAGCTGTAGTTCTGCCCAGCTTAGGAGGGAGAGAGGAACCCAAGCTCTCCTACACATACCTAGGACAATTTGCACAGCCCTGCTTTGGGCTACTGTGAGACTAAGACATGAGTGTATGAGTATGCCTGATTTTAGATCCCAAAGTAGCTTACACTGGCAGCAGTATAGATGTGTCCTTGGGAGGGCTGTGGCGACAGCAGTGCTCCATAGCACTTTCCCCAGTATCTTCCCTGGAAGGGGCCCCACCCTTTCAGGCCCAAGGCACCATTTTGGGAATATTTTTTTTTTTTTGAGACAGAGCCTCAAGCTGTCACCCTGGATAGAGTGCCATGGCATCACAGCTCATAGCAACCTCCAATTCCTGGGCTCAAGCGAGTCTCCTGCCTCTGCCTCCCAAGTAGCTGGGACTACAGGCGCCCACCACAACACTCGGCCATTTTTTTTTTTGGTTGCAGACGTCATTGTTGTTTGGCGGGTCCTGGGGCTGGATTCGAACCCATCAGCTCAAACCTTAGCCCGTTGAGCCACAGGCGCCGAGCCTCAAGTTTCATTTTTAAACAAAGGCTTTTAAGCTAAGGGGAAAATGATCCACCTTTAAAACATATATTAAATAAACAGTAGTAGGGCTGGAATGGGGCTATGGCAAAAATCGGGAGGGGAGGAGCTGGATTGTAGAAGGCTGGGAGACACCAGACAGCACCAGGGGCGCTGAGTTTGGAGTCCTGAAGCCTGGTGTAGGTGCTTACATCCTTCCTCCAGTCACTGTGGGACTGGCTGACACCCTCCTCCGTATTCGGGTCACAACGGGAGGTGGTGTCCCCCTTGACCCTCCCACAGAGTCTCAGGCGTGAAGGTGGGAGTAGCCGTGTGGGGTAAGGTCAGCGTCTCCTTTACTCTGGGAACTTTTTGGTTCCTCCAAGAAATTAAGCCTGAAAAACAAATCTCCCCAAAGATAAAACATTCAAGATAAGTTGTTCAAACACTACCAGGTAGACTTTGCTCTCCTGCAGTGGTGTCTAAAACTCAAGTCACAGGAAGGTTTTGAACGCCAGGCTATTGCCGTATCACCAGCGTCAGTTCAGCACAGTTCCTGGGCGCCAAGGCCAAGGAGGTCCAGCCTCAGTCCGTATATGGTCAGTGAACAGAAGGGGAAGTGGCCTCTCTGGGGCCCGGGGAATTGCTGCCTGTTGCAAGACTGAAAACTCAGTGCCCCCCTTCTTGGGGGCTTCCTCTTTTGCACTTTCAATTTTGATGCTGGGAGGTGTGTTCCTGCCTGCTCCCCATTGGCCAGAAGCTTGATGGCTATAAAACAGGGGGATGTCTACAGTCCGAGCCTTTACACAGCTTCCACAACTGAATCCTCTCTTTGGGGATTTGTTTTTGTCAGTCATCACCCACCTATGCTGAATAAGGACAGAGCCTTGTCCTTACCTGAGGTCCCAACACCCTTCACAGCATCTAGCACTCAATAAGGATGTGTTGAAGAAATGAATAATGGAAAGGGCCAGAAATGTGATCTTATTTTTCTGTTTCCTTCACCAGGCTTCAGACTAGTAAGAGCTTGACTGAGGAATATAATTGGGAGGGAATTAGAAATTGGTTTTTCCTTGCCCCTGTGACCTCATAATCTACCCAAGGGATTAAAGAAAGAATTCTTTTAAAATGAAGTTTAAAGAGTTTAAAATCGCTCTGAGTGCAAAATCTAAAGTAATATTCCAGAAGCATTGGTATGCTTTCATTAGTTACCTAAATCACGAAAAATGGTCTGCTTGGTGACAGGATCTGAGAATGAATGGGTTCCACATGGCTCTGTGGGATGGTGAGACTAGAGGAAGATAGTATCCCCCAGTTCACTTTGAAAAGCAGAAATGAAGAAATGAGTAGGGTTGACTGGTGCTGAATTTTCACACTAAACTTTCTACTACTTTGCTTTCAACATGAGTTCAAATCCTGGTCCTGCCACTTGTACATTAGGCAAGTCTCTTCACTTCCTCAAATGGAGATAATAATGGCACTTATGTTATTGGGCTTTTTATAAGGATTAAATGAATCCTTTTTATAAGGATTAAATAAACGCATCCAACCAGGTCTGGTGTCTCACACCTGTAACCCTAGCACTCTGGGAGGCTGAGTTAGGAGGATCGCTTGAGGTCAGGAGTTTGAGACCAGCCTAAACAAGAAAAGTAAGACCCTATCTCTTTTAAACATAGCAAAATGAGCCAGGCCTTATGGCACATGCCTGTAGTCTCAGCTACTTGAGCAGCTGAGGCAGGAGGATCAATTGAACTCGAGAGTTTGAGGTTGCTGTGAGTTAAACTGCTGCCATGACACTCTAGCCTGGGTCAACAGAGTGAGACTCAGTCTCAAAAAAAAAAACCAAAAAACCTTCCCCCGCAATAAATGAATGCTTGCACATAAAGCCCTAAAACTGTGCCCCACACGTAGTAGGTGGGAGATAAAGATCAGCTCTAATTATTATTTCCTCCATTTTTCCTTTCTGTGAAGTAGTAAGCCCAATTCCAAGAATATTAAAAGCATTGCAAAGTATTTGGAGATGAAAAATGTGATTTACAATTACTAGCAAATAAAACGTACACTTACGACGATAAGTTCTGAGAGACAAGTATTCTCATCAAGTGAGTAGGGGATTTTACCCCTCCTACCATCTCAGCAACTTTCCTAAAATGTGTGGTCTCTATTTATAAACCATAACCATCCAAAATGTCAGAGGCCTTATTAAAGTCAAGTGTAGGTAACCTCTGCTTCTTATCAATAGGCAAACTGAAGAGATTCCTTAAGATTTCATAGCTATAGCTCCACTGTTTTTTTTTAATTCAACAAATTAAAAGTAAATCACAGATTGATAATTATTGTCTGAAGGATTATACTTTGTAATGTCATATACTGACTGTGATAATTTGCAGAGACAATCTACTTATACATAATACATTTCATGTCCCTAAATTGATAAAATGATTTTTGACTTAAAAAGGGATTGCATATATTTTAATTTTCTCTTACACTTTCATCCAATCCACCCCATCTCTTCCAAATGCAGCAGAATCTCTTCCCCACGGTGTCGAGATTAAAGGGAATCTTAATTTCTATTCGGAAACCCTCCTTCTCCTGGAATTTGCTTCCCATGATTATATATACGCAGGTCCGGCTCTTCTCTCTTAAATTCAGCTTCCAGCTGGAGACATTGAAGTCCTAGGATGCACGCGGACCTGGAGGACCTAGTCTGGGGATCTTCAGGGAATGAGCTCCATCCGGCTGCCTGTCAGCGACACTTCCCCAAGACCTGCCAGAAAGTACATGTGGACTCTTTTCTGGAAAGAAGGGAAAAGAGTATGGGATACACTTGCCTCGCTACCTTCTACCTGTTAAATATGTAGCTAAATTTTAGAATTTGAATTTCTTTTTTTTTGTTTGTTTGTTTTCTTTGACATTTCATACCATTTAAGAATTTGAATTTCTTTTGTGTGTCCTACAGTGTTAGTCCCCATTTTACAAATAAAGGAAGAGTAAATGGCATGTAGGATGACATCGTATAGGACATTCCTTCCAAAGAGTTTTGCTTTGTTTTGTTGTGAGCACTGACTCTGGCCCAGGCCCTGCCGGTTGCTATTAACACAATGGTGCCTAAGACTGGCCTATGTTTCTCTGGAGCATGAGTATTTTTATCTGTGTAATGGGAATAATAACCATGTAATAACAACTTGGCCCTTCTCAAGGGGTTGTACAGGGGATTAGCTGGATTAATGGACATGAAAGTGCATTGTAAAATATTAAAGCACTCTGTAAAGACTAAGAATGATTAGGTATAGGGTGAAAGAAAGAAAAAAAGAAGACTGGGTTTTTTGCACCATTTATTGAGTGACAATAAAACAATTTTACACACCCTCTTTCAAGTTCTCACAACAACCCCAAAAGAGCTTTGCAATCTCTTACCGGGGACAGGGTGCTGGGCTCTGGGTCACACTGCTAGTGTGGCAGGACCAGGATTTGAGCCAGCTCGACCTGACTGCTTCCCTTTTGCCAGACTCTCGTGCAGGCTGTGGGGCAGGGCCTGGGTCTCCTGGATAGAAGGGCAAGGGGAAAGCTGGAGGTGGACTCAGGGGAGAAAGGTAAGTGCATTTCTCTTGGGATCACAGAGGCAAAGGAAGGCCCTGGGAGTTCCAGGCAGGAATTGGCAAACAAAGACCTTGACTTCAGGGCTTTGTAAGAGTTTCTAAACCTTTATAACTTCCCCTATTGGTTCCTCCATTATTCGGGCCTTTTGTCTATAGGGAGAAGCAATGAAACGCATCCTCCCGACTATGGAGATAGCAAGCACAAGGGTATGGGACAGGAGACATCTTTTCCCCGGGAGGCAGGAAGAGGGGAGGTATGGAGAAGCCCTGTTCTGCGCTTCTATGGTTGAATATGAGAACCTCAAAAGATCGAGAGCATGCGGTGCCTAGAAAGAGGAAGGGAAAGGTCACGGGTCTCCAGGGTCTTCCGGGAAGAAGAAAGGGGGAACAGAAATATGACCCAATTGCTCCCGAGCTGAGTGGGCCAAGAAGTGAGAGAACTCAGCACTGTGCCTGCAGTGGCTGTCATAGGACTGAGACTGGGCTTGGGCTGGACAAGCCCTGAGTCCCTCTTCCTCCTCCCTCCTCTCTTCACAGGGCCCACCCTCATTCTTGGGGGAATCAAAGGCTAAAAATAAATAGTTGCTGCGAGACTCTGGGCCCAGGATGGAATCAGTTCAACAGGAGACTTGTGGACAGTGTATTGGGGCTGGACAAGGGGGCGGAGGGGGTGACAGCTAAATGTCCTAAGAACCTCAAATGGTGGTGCAAATAATCCCCCACCCTGACCTGGCTCTTAGAGAGCCAAGCCTTCTTGCCCTCAGTTCCATGACCTTCTATGGCTGGTGCTATTTGGATCCTGAGCAATGTCACTGTGCCTGCCGGAGAGATAGAGCATGTGGCAAAAATAGCTTCACCTCCTTGCAATATTCCTACCCATAACTGGACAGGGCAAGTCTTTATCAGTCCAAAGGCTTTCTCCCTCTGGAGCAAAAGTGCTTTTCTGGGAAGGCAGAACCCGTGACTCCTTAGCCCAGAGAGGACTTAGCAGGGCTCTTGTTACCTACAGCATCACTGGAATCCTTTGGAAGAGAGTCCAGCTCTTGGGGCGGGAGGTAGCAGTGGGGAGTGGAGGCCAATGTCAACTGGCAGAACACACCTGTCATCTAAGGAACCTTCTTGGGTCTTAGTTGTCCTCCACTCTCCCGCCAGTGTCACCAGCAACCACAAGACCACCCCTAAACCTCACTTGTTGGATTCAGGCGTATTCTAACTGAGTCACTGCCTAGGCTTTTGTCTATAGGAACCCAGGGGCTGGAAGACACTCCCTGGCTCTGTATTAACTCCATATTTAGCCATGTAGAAATTGCACCTCCAGGGTCAGGGACCCAGGTGTCTCTGATATCGTTAATATAATAAAAGCAACAATAATAACAATACTAGCTACCACACTCCGAGCACTGTGACTTTACATGACTTTATATGGATTATCTCACTTCATCCTCACAATAGAAGGCCGGGTACAGTTTCTCACCCATTTTATAGGTCAACAAAATGAGACCTGAGAAGATGAAATTGTTGCCCATTTGCACACACACAGTCAGATGACGGAGCCCAGGTCTGATGGTTTACACCAGTCTGACTCCAGCTCCCATAGGCTGAGCCTGTTTCAGATGGAGAACCCCAAGGAAAGGGGGAGGGAAGGTGGAAAGCCAGTGGCCTAACCCTAACCCTAAAACCTTTCCCTGGAAAGGTGTCGTTATGCTCAGTCCACTGCTCTGCCTCCAGCACCTACAGGTCCCCGCAATATACATGTACCACCTGACCTCTCGGGCCTTTGCATGTGCAGTTCCCTCTGCCTCAAATGCCCTTCCCCCTGCTCTGAACTTGGCCGACCCCTGCCCAGCTTAACAGCTTTTTGCTCAGCAGAGAAGCCCAGCCTGGCCAGCCTCACCACACCACACGCTTCCTTCCTTCACAGTTGTTATGGAAATAGGACTGTGAGAATCACTCTGTGTAGTACCTGTCTCTCTGACAGGAATGTAAACAGGAACTGCGTGCCTCTTGCTCACCAAGGGATTCCTGCAGTTTAGCCCTGTGAACGGCAAATAGTACACGGAAGTGCTGGGTACTTTCAAATGAAGGAAGGGGGGAACAAATGAATGCTGACTGCAAGTGAGTCTGGCTGATGGGAAGTGGCAGCCCGGGCACTAGAGGGATAGAGGGCTGTGGGAAGAGGCTGTAGGGAGAGACAGCGCCTCGTTGGGGGTGGTGGCCAAGGGACAGGAAAGAACTAGATGACCCATCATGCACTGGATCACCCTAAGACTCCATCCAACCTTAACCACTCTGTGACTTGACATGAAGATGGGCTTCCATCCCAGATGTCAACACTTGAAGGCATTCTCCCCAGGGCCCTCCCACTATATGGGTTCTGAACCGTGGGAGGAAATGACTGCATAAAATTGCTTTCAGGGCGGCACCTGTGGCTCAAAGGAGTAGGGCACAGGCTCCATATGCTGGAAGTGGCAGGTTCAAATCCAGCCCTGGCCAAAAACTGAAAAAAAAAAAAAATACTGCTTTCAAACAGATCGTCCCGGTGGAAGCATCTCCAAAGTGGCTAATTGTGGAGGGTGGGATTCCTGAGGGCATTTGCTTCCTAGTTACACATTTTTGTAATGATTTTTCCTTTCCTTCCTTTCTTCTCAACAAAAATAAATTACCTTTATATTGAGAGCAACAAAGCTAAATTAGAAAGAATATCTTCAAATATTTAGGGGGTGAGAATAATTCTGCTTTAAGGAGCATCGTGCAGAAAATGAGAAAAGAAGAGGAAGGAGAGGCTGAGAGTGAGTGCTGACACAGAAAGACAACACCATTGACCAATTTTAGGTTTCTGATTTTCAAAATTAACATGCAATAAAACTGACTATTTTGTGTCAGGAATTTTAACATCTGAATATGTGGAGATTTGTGTAGCCACCACCACAGTCAGAATATAGATCAGATCAATTCCACCAGCCCAGAAAGTTACAGTTACCCCGTTGTAGTCGTGTGTTTCCCCCAACTCTGGCAACACTGCTCTGATTTCCATCACTCCAGCTTTGCCTTTCAAGAATGTCATGGGTCCCCGTGGCTTCCACCTATAATCCTAGCACTCTGGGAGGCCAAGGCATTGGATTGCCTGAGCTCAGGAGTTCAATACCTGCCTGAGCAAGAGCAAGACCCTGTCTCTACTAAAAATGGAAAAACTAGCCAGGTGTTGTGGCAGGTGCCTGAGGTCCCAGCTACTTGGAAGGCTGAGGCAAGAGGATTGCTCAGACCCAGGAGTTTGAGGTTGCCATGACCTATAATGATGCCACGGCACTCTACCAAGGGTGACACAGTAAGACTCTTTCTAAAAAAAAAAAAAAAAGTGAAGAATGTCATGTACATTACACAACCTCCAAGCTTTTGGGACTGGCTTCTTTCTAATTTTCTTTTTTTCCCCCCATTCTTCCATTAGTGATTCTCTTGCCCTCACCCTCCCAAGTAGCTGGGACTACAGGCACCCACAACAACGTTCAGCTGTTTTGGGGTTTTTTTTTTTTGATAGAGACGGGATCTCCCTTGGGCTCACTGTGGCTCAGGATGGTCTCCAACCTCTGAGCTCAGGCAATCCACCCACCTCGGCCTCCCAGAGCGCTAAGATTACAGGCGTGAGCCACTACGCCCGGCTGGGACTGGCTTCTTTCATTCCTTCGGTTGTCGCATGACTCAGGGTTGTGCACTGTTTGATTGCTGAGCAGCTTTCTAGTAGTTGTCCAGTAGACATACCACGGGTTATCTAATCGCCCCGTGGAGGAGCTTCGAGCTACTTCTAGTTTTTGGTAACTATGAGCAGAGCTGCTATAAACATTTATGTACAGATTTTTGTGTGAAAGTAAGTTTTCGTTTCTCTAGGGAAATTACCTAGGAATGGGATTGCTCAGTTCTATGCTAAATGAAGATTTAACTTTGTAAAACTGCTGAACTGTTTCCCAAGGAGGCTGCAGCACTGGCGGGCTGTGAAGGGTGCCGGCAGTCTGCGTTTGCTGTCAGAGTTTGGGAGTTGGGGAGGTTTTTCCTTTTCTGGATTTTTGGATTTTTTTAAGGTGCTCTGATAGGTGTGTAGAGGTTTTAATTTGCCCTTCCCTAATGGTTCATGCTTGGAATATCTTTTTTTTTTTTTTTTTTTGAGACAGAGCCTCAAGCTTTCTCCCTGGATAGAGTGCTGTGGCATTCCAGCTCACAGAAACCTCCAATTCCTGGGCTCAAGCGAGTCTCTTGCCTCCGCCTCCCAAGTAGCTGGGACTAATAGGCGCCCACCACCGCCTGGCCATTCTTTGGTTGCAGCCGTCATTGTTGTTTGGCAGGCCCGGGCTGGATTCGAACCCACCAGCTCAGGTGGGTACGCAGCTGGCGCCTTAGCCCGTTGAGCCACAGGCGCCGAGCCGCTTGGAATATCTTTTCATGGGCTTATTTGCCACTGGTCAGTCCTCTTTGGTGAACTCTCTGATCAAGTCTTTGGGCCGTTTCTCAGTGGGGTTATTTTCTGACTATTGAGTTTTCAGAGTTCTTCTTATATTCTGGACACAATTATTTCATGAGATATTTATTTTTCAAATATTCTCCCTCAGATTATCGCCTGCCTGTTCATGCTCTTAAAGGTATGTCCTAGAGCCAACATTTCTAATTCTGAGAAAGAAAATGTTAACAGTTGTTCCTTTATAGATCATACTTTAGGTGTCATGTCTAAGAACACTCTGCCAATATTACCATTTTTTTTTTTTGAGACAGAGCCTCAAGCTGTCACCCTGGATAGAGTGCTGTGGCATCACAGCTCACAGCAACCTCCAATTCCTGGGCTCAAGCGAGTCTCTTGCCTCCACTTCCCAAGTAGCTGAGACTACAGGGGCCTG
>CAUYON010070125.1:0-13386 GCA_963573935.1 Arctocebus calabarensis | reverse complement strand
TAGCTGGGACTACAGGCGCCCGCCACAGCGCCCAGCTATTTTTTTGTTTTGCAGTTCGGCCGAGGCCGGGCTTGAACCCGCCACCTTCGGTATATGGGGCCGGCGCCCTACTCGCTGAGCCACAGGAGCCGCCCTCTTTTTTTTTTTTTTTAAGAAGAGACAGAGTCTCACTTTATCATCCTGCATAGAGTGCAGTGACGTCACACAGCTCACAGCAACCTCCAACTCCTGGGCTTAGGCGATTCTCTAGCCTCAGCCTCCCGAGTAGCTGGGACTACAGGCGTCCGCCACAACACCTGGCTATTTTTTTGCTGCAATTCGACCGGGGACGAGTTCGAACCCACCACCCTCGGTATATCGGGCTGGCGCCCTAGCCACTGACACACAGGTGTCGCCCATCTACTCTTGACACCATCAGGATGAAACCCACTCTGCTCCAGGGGTCAGGACCATAGCTGGCCTGTCTTCTGGGCAGAGTGAAGGAGGCTGAGCCAGAACTAGGGTATGGGTCAGCCCATCCCAGAGCCCAGCCTCCCCCAAGTTGTGATGAGGGAAAAGAGGTGGGGGTACCAAGTCCGCTGTGTGTATGTGTGTGTGGGGGGGGATTCAGTGAGTTTTCCAGCATTCCAGAAACTGCAGGAGAAGCAGACCACAGACTCCCTTCCCTCTAGGAATAAGGAGAGGTGAGGGGGTTGGAAGGTCCCAAGGTGCTAGCTGTATATCCCAAGTGTATGTCAACAAATCCTCGGCTCTCTCTGGCCCAGAGAAGGCAGAATGTTCCTGTCATAAGACTCACTCTCCTTCCCCATTGTCCCTCCCCATAGACCATACACAAGTCCTGCTGCTTGCCCGTTTTTATTTTCCTTGTGACAGACAGACAGCTGGATGGCTGGGGGTGGTCAGGACAACATGGGCAATAGGGATCGAATGGAAGGGAAAACTTCATAAAAGTCAATAAATAAATAAATATCCATTGGAAGAAGGGCAAAGGCCATGGAGGGTGGTGGGGACATCATGCCAGCATGGAGTGCCCAGAGCTGCATCCACTGAAAGATCCAGCTTGAGTCACCACTTGCTCTCCAGCTGTCCACTCTGCTCCTCCCGGGGATGCTAGCAGCTGGCCTGCCCCACTTCACCTGAGGCCCCCTCCTCCCCCTCCCATGCCTCACCGCCCTCTCTCATGTCCTGGCTCCATGGCACTGTCTCTGTATCCTGCCCCTGCTTCACCAACGCTCCCAGCCTTCCACCCTGACACCTTGGGCTCCTTCCTCTTCCTCCTTGCCGGCCACACACACTTCCCCATCCTGCTCTCCCAAGATGCACTGTCCCCCACTCCAGAACCTTCCTAGAGTCTCCCCTCCCTCTCCCTTGGCTTCATTTCCTCTTTACTTCCCTATTCCCTTCTTGCCCCTCTGCCTGTTCCCACCCCTGCCCAGCCTGGCCAACTGGTCTCTACTGCCTCTGGCCTGAGGTGGCATCAGGCCGAACCCCAGGGCTTCTGTCCCCGCAGATCCATGAGGTAACAGCCTGGCCAGATGTTGATGCTGGTGGTATCTGAAGCCCCCAGGCCCACCCCGCTCAGCATGGGCTCTGGAATGTCCCGCTGCATCTTTGGGTGGGAACCCCCAGTCAAAGCCCAAGACTGGGCTATGGTCCATGCCACTAGAGGCTGCCAGGGTAAGAGCGCAGCAGAACCTTGTGGCGGGTAGCAGCCTCAGCACGGCGCCGCCGCTGCTCACTCAGAAACTCCTTGAGCCTGTTGGTGGTGAAGGTGAGTGTCTGGCGGCGCAGCTTCATAAGGTAGGCGTCCTGCAGCCAGGGGTGAGCCAAGCAGTCCTGCAGGGAGGGCCGGCTCCTGCCAGGCCCAGTCAGGGATCATGAGGCCAGCATGGTGGCTCCTGGTATTAGCAGGGCTCTGTCCTCCCCCAGACCCAAATCCCAATCCTGGATCCACACCTGGGTGTGTGATTTGGGGCAACTGGGGCTCAGCTTTCCAATCTCTGGAATGGGGACAGTGATTCTACCTCTCATAGGACCATTACAGGATTTAAGCGGCAAGTAGTATGGCCATTTAGTAGAAGTAGCTGAAGCAATATATTATCAGGGGCAGAGAGGAGCTAGAGGACCTTTGGCACAGGCTGGGCCAGAGCGGTCTGAGGTCAGGGGCAGGAAGTGCTGGGGGTTGCCAGGGATGATGCTCACTCACCAGGGATGTACTGAGAGGACCTTTCGTAAGAAGAGGGTGGCACTCTGGGATGTATTGTGGTATAGCTGGAAGGCATCGAAGCGCCCCCCTATAATCCGAGCCTCTGTTTCCTGGGGGTCTGGTTCATAGAATGGGGAGCACCCACTGAGCCTGTTGTGGAAGACAGTATGGTTGACACATGTGGACTGAAGGTCTATCCTCAGGCCTGGGGGACATTAGTGTTGGGGTTCTGAGGTACACAGTGCTCAAGGACAATGCCACCCTATACCTGGGTGTGTGTGTGAGTGCATGTGTGTGCTGGGAAGGTGGTGCATGGGGGGAGCGGGTATAGGCAGAATGTGTTCTCAGAGGTCACAGTACAGGCAGAGGGGATGGTCAGGCCGGGGTACTCACATGATATAGGCAAGCACACCCGCTCCCCAGATGTCTGTGGTAGAGCCAATGGGTTCTCCCTTCACCATCTCAGGAGCTGACAGGAGAACAGAAGCTAAGCTCACCCAGCTTCCTGGTAGCAGGGGAGTGGGGTGAGGCAGGGGAGCCCCTGAGGGCTTGAGGAGCAGGATAAAGCCAGGTCCTTAGACCAGAGCAGCAGGCCCGAAGGCAAGCAGGCAGGACACAGTTGGAGGCAGCCCCCACAAGAGATGTGGGACACCCAAAGGATTACACTGAATGGTGGGGGTGCCCAGAACTCAGAGAAGCTGAGAACCAGGGTCACTGGCTCCATTGGGTCAGTTCTGAAGTAGGGCTCAGACACCAGGATAAAGAGCCTTTGAAATTAGCCTGGCTGGCTCTAATCCCAGGTCTGCCCCTTCTAGGTGTGGGACCCTGGGTGATTTACTGACACTGCTCTCCATTGCCTCATCCATAAAATGTGGCTTGTAGAATGCTCTGAGGGGTAGAGATAACATTGGTCAAGTATTTAGAAGGTAGCTAAATAGTAGCTGGTTTTCCTTATTTAAATAAAATAATTTATTCTCCTGTCTTTTCAGATTTAGCAAATCCTGACTTTACCATTTATAACTGCCTGATTGGACAAATACTCAACTTCAGTGTGCCTCTGTTTCCTCATCCGTAAAAGGAGGGTCACATTATACCAAACTCCAGGGTTATTGTAAAAACCAATTTAGAAAAGTCCACATAAAGGACTTAGTTTCTTGCTTGCATACAGTAAACACTCAATAAACAGCACATACATGGATGAAGTGGGGTGAACCCTGGCTGCTGTCCCTCTGGCAGTACCTGCACTCACCACCCTGGCTAGCAGCTGGTCCCCTCACCCATGAACTCCAGCGTGCCCGTGCGGTGGCCAAGGGGCCTCAGGGCCTGAGGGTTGTAGGGCTGGGCACTGCCAAAGTCCACAATCTTGAGGGTATTGTCAGGGGCCAGCAGCAGGTTGTCCGGCTTAATGTCTAGGTGTAGCACATGGTGGCCATGGAGGTAGTCCAGGCCTTGTAGCAGCTGTACCATGTAGGTGACCACGTCATCTTCTGAATACCGGAACCTAGGGGTAGGGGTGGGGCAGGTGATCTCCTAGCTGAGCCTCTCCCCACTCCCACTACCCACTCCCCAGAACACCCAGCTACCTGTCACTGAGTCCACAGAGGAGTTCCCGGTTGCCGCAGCTCTCAGCAATGAGCACAAGGTAGCGAGGGGTGATGTAGGCCTCGTGCAGGGACATGAGCCGCTCATGGTGCAGCTTCCGCAGCACCTCGTATTCCTGCAAGACTCGCCGCTTGCCCTCAGCCGCGTAGGGCACAATCTTGGCCACAAATGTTCTCCCTGTGGCATTCTCCCGGCATGCTCGCACAACACCAAAACGGCCCCTATGAGTGTTGGAGGGGGACACCCCAGGGTCAGATAAGGGAGGAGGGAGGACACTTCCATAGTGAGGGCTAAAGCAGGGGGCAAGAATGCAGTAGCTGCCGTGTGCCCTGCAGATTTCAATCCTAGGAACGAGACTTTGAGTCCCACTTTGGCCGCTCACTGGCTCTATGACTTAGGCAACTCCTATCACTTCTCAAACCTCACTTTTCCCATCTGTAAAATGGGTAGGCCAGGGTTCACCCCACTTCATCCACATATGTGCCATTTATTGAGTGTTTACTGTATGCATGCAAGGAACTAAGTTCTTTATGTGGACTTTTCCAAATTGGTTTTTACGATAGCCCTGGAGTTTGATATAATGTGACCCTCCTTTTACGGATGAGGAAACAGAGTAGTAATAATAGTAATTCGGTGCATAACTCCCTTTCAGAGTTGTGAAGATGAAATGAAATCAAATGGCTAAAGCACTTGGTACAGGGTGAGGCACGGTGGTTTACACCTGTAATCCTAGCACTCTGGGAGGCTGAGGTGGGTGAAATTGCCTGAGCTGGTGGTTGGAGACCAGCCTGAGCAAGAGCAAGACCCTGTCTCTCAAAAATTAGCCAGGCAGGGCGGCACCTGTGCCTCAAAGGAGTAAGGCATCAACCCCATATGCCGGAGGTTGCAGATTCAAGCCCAGCCCTCACCAAAACATTCAAAAAAAAAAAAAAAAAAAAAAAAAATAGGGCGGTGCCTGTGGCGCAAAGGAGTAGGGCGCTGGCCCCATATGCCAGAGGTGGCGGGTTCAAACCCAGCCCTGGCCAAAAACTGCAAAAAAAAAAAAAATAATAATAATAATAAAAATTAAAAAAATAGCCAGGCATTTTGGCAGGCACTTGTAGTTTCAGCTACTTGGGAGGCTGAGGCAAGAGAATCGCTTGAGTCTATGAGTCTGAGGTTGCTGTGAGCTATGACACCAAGGCACTCTACTGAGGGTGACAAAGTGAAACTGTCTCAAAAAAAAAAAAACAAACACTTGGTACAGTACCTGGCATATTTGAACCCAGCAGTTCTGAGGAGCCAGATCTCAGCTCCTTCCCCAACCCCAGCCAGGACAGCTTGGTCTTCTGTGTTCCCTATGTTCACCCCATTCCTCCCTCTGTTCTCCTTCCCTTTCCCCAGCCCTGCTTGCCTGGCCTTCTCCTCCAGGAACGTGTAGGGTTTCTGAGGGGGGCCTTGTCGAAGAATGGTACTCTCTGGCTTGGGAGAGCTGTGGGGACTGCTCCCAGGGGAGCTGACTACCTCCTGGGCCAGGCTGAGGCTCTGCACAGTCACCTTGGTGGGTTCAGGAGGGGGCTCAGGGGCTGGGGGCTCGGGGGCAGGTGGGGCAGACACAAAGGAAGTCACCATATACAGGGGAGTGGAGGAAGGTGCTGGTTTAACCCCTTGAGGGGTGGAAACTGGGTTAGGGGTCCCAGTGTCAGCGACAAAAGACTTGGGCTCATTTGGAGTGACCTGGACACTGGGTGGGGTGGGCTCTGCTTGCCGGGCAGCCTGCAGGCCCCTGTGCTTTCGTGGGGGGGTTTGGGGTGGTGGACCCACAGCCTTGAGGGAGGACAAGGCCTGGCTGGGGGGCATGAAGGGAGATGAGGGGCTGAGAGTGACTGATGGGGAGGCTGGGTGAGTAGTTGCTGGGGGCGGGGCTGGTGAGGTAGGAGAGTCAGGAGGTGGGGCCCTGGCTGGCCCTGAGGTAACAGGGGTCTCTAGGAGAGCAGCAGATGGCAGAGCTGAAGAATCTAAGACACAAAGACAATCATTACCACCCTGGGCGCCCTGGGCAAAGCTGTGGTATTCCAAAGATGGAGTGGACCCTGGGCTCAGGTGGGTCCTTCCTTCTCCCATGTCCTCCCCCATCACACTGACCTTGAGTGCCCCTTACGAGGATCTTCTCAGAAGGGTTGCTGAAGGGCCCCTGCCCAGCACGGTTGGCACAGGCCACACGGAACCTCATGTTCACACCAATGGGCAGGTGGGTCACATTATAGTAGCAGTCAGGGATGCCTGAGCTTACATGGTGCCAGACAGACTCCCCTGTGGGCACATGGGGGAGGGGATAAGACCACAGAAGGAGTGACCCACGCTCCCAGAGCTACTTGTGAAAGGCTGATGAGGACCTCCCCTCAGGGAGGGCACTTGGCTTCCCAGGCTCTTCTACCTTCCACCTGCCACCCTCTCACTTCCATATGTCCTGCCCCTCACCATCCACCCGCCGCTCCAGTGTATATGTGCAAGGTGCTCGACTGTCTCCTGGCTTCCACAGCACCAGTGCTGTGTCCTGGTAGGTCTGGGGCACCTCAGGAGGAGCTAGCTTTCCTGGGACTCCTGGAAAGAGAAGGGGGGTCACGGTGAGCCCCTATGCTCCAATTAAGAGCCCCTCAAGCCTTGCCCCCCATCACCATCACTACCCCCTTGGGCCCTGCCACAGGCTCACGGGCCACAGCCACGGTACAGGAGCTGGTGACGCTGCCTAGGACATTGGTGGCTGAACATTCATAGAGCCCGGTGTGCCGCTTGCCCGCCCGAGGGATACTCAGCAGCTGCCGCCCATCTTTGCAGGACACGATGATCACTGAGGGCTCTGACCGCAGGGACTGCTTGTCTGGGAGCAGGGAAGAACAGCTGCTGAGTGGGGCAGCACATGTCCAGGCTGCCCTCATCAGCTCCCCGCCCCAGCATTCCTAACCGTGCTTGCTGCAAGGCCTAGCCTCTTCCATCCCCTGGTCTTGGGGACACTTGCCACCCCCATGAGAGACAGAACCTCCTTACCTTTCATCCAGGAAATGCGTGGTGCAGGGCAGGCCGCTGGCAGGCAGAGCAAGGTGGCTGCCTCCCCCTCTAGCAGCACCTGGTCCTTGAGTTTGATGTGGAAGACTGGGGGGAAGTCTGGAGGGAGAGCAGAGACAGCCGTCTGTCTGCAGGGACCCTGGCCCACTTATCACTGAGGGAGGGGAGGATGTATATGAGCTCTGGCACCTGGCAGCAAGCCGAGTAAAAGGTTGTCTCTTCCCAGCCAGATGTGGGAAATGGAACCCCATGCTATGCCTTTGAAAATTTTCTTTGGGGCGAGCATCACTTTCCCTAGGCCTGTGTGTAGAAGGCCTTCACCTTTCCTGGCACTAACTATTGATGATGCTCCCTATCTGGTATGTTTGTAAACCACTTAGAGCAGAGCAAGCCTGGCACTAACTGCTCTCTAAGCATTTGTTAAATAAAACAAATAGGCTGGGCATGGTAGTGCATGCCTCTAATCCTAGCACTTTGGGAGGCTGAGGTGGGAGGACCACTTGAGGCCAGGAGTTCAAGATCAACCAGAGCAAAATAGCAAGATCCTGTCTTTACAAAATTTAAAAGAATTAGCTGGGTGTAGTGCTGTAAGACTGTTGTCCCAACTACTTGGGAGGCTGAGGCAAGAGGATCACTTGAAACCAGTAGTTTGAGGCACTAGTGAGGTATGATCATGCCACTGCACTCTAGCCCAGTCAAGAGAGCAAGATCCAGTCTCAAATAAAATACAAAATAAAAATAAAAGTAAACAATGATCAAAAAATGATAATCTTTAAGATCCTACAACACCCCTTGGGGGCACTGTAGGGCAAGTGAGATGAGTTAATGACCTGAGCTGAAATCAGACTGAAAGTAGAATGTTCAAGAATGTGCAGTCTCAGGTGGTGCCCATAGCTCAGTGGGTAGGGTGCCAGCCACATACACTGAGACTGGTGGTCCGAACCGGACCAGGGCCAGCTAAAACAACAATGACAACTACAATTAAAAAAAAAAATAGCTGGAGGGCAGCGCCTGTGGCTCAGTGAGTAGGGCGCCCGCCCCATGTACCAAGGGTGGCGGGTTCGAACCCGGCCCTGGCCAAATTGAAACAAAAAAATGGCTGGGTGTTGTGGCGAGTGCCTGCAGTCCCAGTTACTCAGGAGGCTGAGACAAGAGAATTGTCTAAGCCCAGGAGCTGGAGGTTGCTGTGAGCTGTGAAGCCATGGCACTCTACCAAGGGCGACAAAGTGAGACAGAGTAAAAATAAATAAATAAATAAAAATAGCTGGGCGTGTGGCGGGCACCTATAGTCCCAGCTAACTGGAAGGCTGAGGCAAGACAATTGCTTAAGCCCAAGAGTTTGAGGTTGCTGTGAGCTGTGATTACACGGCACTCTACCCACAGTGACAGTTTGAGACTCTGTCCCAAAAAGAAAAAAAAAAGACTATGCAGTCTCAAGAGATCTGACATCTAGGAAACCAGGTGCAGACCTGGAAGTGTGTCAGCCTCCTTTCCCCTCTTCCCAGCTTCCCACCTATAGTTCTGGGGACAGGGTCTTAGGCATTCTACATACTTCTTCAGGTCAACTAAGTTGTGAGAGGTTTTGAAGGGGCAAGTGACAGTAATTGTTTGACCTTGAATGGGTCATTTATCCCCTCAGAAGGAGAGGTGGCTCATGGCTGTAATCCTAGCACTCTGGGAGGCCAAGGTGGGTGGACTGCCTGTGCTCACAGGTTCAAGACCAGCCTAAGCAAGAGCAGGACCCCATTTCTAAAAAAAAAAAAAAAAAAATTATCTGCAAATTGAGGAAAATAATACCAAGCTCAGAGGATTGCTGTGAGAATGATGAGGCATGTAAAGTGCTTAGGAAGTACTTGTAAATATTAGCTTTGTTGCCCTTATTGTCTCTTTAATATGCCCCATAGAGAAGCCAGGAGCAGACCCCCAGAGAAAAAGGCTGTTTCAACAGAGAAGCTGCCTTCACAGCTGGTTGGTGACTATGCCCATGACAGGTACAGGAATGAGATCAGGGTCTTTGTTCCAGTGTAGCCTCCCTGTGGCTCCTTAGTCATCTGAAGATTTGAGTTTGTGATCCCAGGAAATGTCCCCTTAAAAAAAATCACAGTCTGGACAAAGAGGGGGAGACTTGAGTATTGATGTGAAGGGGATTTCACCTGGCCAGAGAGAATTGAGAACTTCTAGGAGCCCCAGATGTTGTCTGTCTGAAGAGCCAAGAGGGACTAAGAATGGGGATGAGCTGAACAGGAGAGGATGATCCAGACAGCAGCATGTCCCCCTCTTTCTACTGAATCCCATTGTTCCCCAAGGAAAGTCCTACAATGAGGCCCCAACAACATTGTGAAGTTTCAGTGATTGCTTCCAGGCCAAGTGAGGATACTGGGTAGCAGGGAGAGACAGGGAGGCCCAGAGGAGAGGTGAAAAGTGATCTGGGCCCAGCTCTGTCAGCCCCACCCCATTCCCCAGGGCCCAGCCCTAGCTGGTAGTGTGGACTGGGACAGCTTCCTCCTGTACAGAGCAGAGAGGATGAGGTCAAGGGACATTGCCTGGGCAAGAAATCAGCTGCACAAGCAAAACTGAGTGGGAGGAAAGCGCCAGGTGGGAAGGGATCAGCTGTCCCCAGTCCTCTCTGCTGACTGATCTCCTTTCCTCTCCTCTTCTACCCTCCCCCACCAGCTCCTTCTTCTTCTTCACTATAGCACCCACTGCCCTGGTCAAGGCCTTCAAGGGGCAGTCCAGCTGTTGAGGGAAGGCTGAAACCATTCTGAGGAATTTTACCAGGAAATGGTTAAGAGCAGAACTGGTAGCTTATAAAGATCCTGCACACAGACCAAGCATGGTGGCTCACACTTGTAATCCTAGCACTCTGGGAAGGAGGAGGAGGTAGATTGCTTGAGCTCCGGAGTTCGAGATCAGCCTGAGCCAGAGTGAGACCCCATCTCTACTAAAAATAGAAAAACTAGCCAGGCGTTGTAGCAGGTGCCTGTAGTCCCAGCTACTTGGGAAGCTGAGGCAAGAGGACTGCTCAAGCCCAAGAGTTTGAGGTGCTATAAGCTATGATGCACCAGCACTCTACCAAAGACACAGAGTGAAATCATCTCAAAAAAAAAAAAAAAAAGACAGAGAGATCCTGCACACAGCCGGCTTGGTGGGCTGGAGAGACCAGCCTCCCAAAGCCTTTCATGTAGTCCCTGAGTAATGCCCCGTTTCAGGTGGGAGATGGGAGACCTGAGTGGAGAATTCCTCCCTCCCTGCAGCCCCAGAATATTTGGGCAGAGAAACAGAAAAGGGCACAGCCCCAGCCCTCTTCTCCCCAGCCCAGGGAAGAGTCTTTCAGGGCTCTTCCGCACAGAGATGCCTTTTGTAGGGGCAAGGGAATCAGAGAGGGGCAGTCCAGCTGTAAAAGACGGAGACTTGGTGGCACAACCCAGATTGTAGTCCTCTAGATTGGGAGAGAAAATAAGTGACTTTGAGTTATACACTCAAGTGCACACTCATCTGAAGTGGGCTGTGGGGCAGGGAAGCACTATCCTGAGCTCTCTCAAAACTGCAACCAGGTACAGAGACACCGTCCAGGGTCTCCCAGGAGAGGGGAGGCCAACCACAAGAAGCATAAGGATGGTGTCCCGAAGGGGTTTCTGGGACCTGGCTGCAGAAGGTGAACACAGACCACCTCTGGCTCCTCCACTTCCCAACCCTGCGACTTGGACAAGATCCTTAGTATCACTATGCCTGCTTCCTCACCTGTAAAACAGAGATGATGATAATGGTTTCCAAACAATGTTGAATGAGGCAGACTTATGAAGTCCTTCCTAGAACACTAGGCTTGCTGATGAATGGCAGCTGTTGCTGTTACTACCTATTATCCTACTATTATTGCTTTCCTTACTGCGCCCCTTCCACCCTGTCCAGGCTCCTCCAGGTGGCTCATCTCCCACCCATGGATGGCCTGCACAGAACAAGGCGCCAGAGGCCACGCCAGAGCCAAGGGGCGGGGGCAAAGGAGAGGTCCTCACCTAGCAGGCCTCTTATTACCTGACTCACTGCGCACATACTGGTGACCCAAGTCCTCCTGGATGCTGGTGGAGAGATTTGGTTGTGATATCCCCTTGTCCTTCCGCAGCCGAGAGAGGCCCCAGCGGAGCCGGCTTCGACTTTCCCCTGCCCCTGTGAGGCCCAGGCAGGTGAGAACTCATCCCCCGCCCCTCCAGAGCGCCCTCCCAGGAAGCTCCTACCACTCCCTCTGCAACCTCAGGCCAGGCACAGGTAAAGGAGCATCTAGCCCCACCCTGCCCTCCAGCCCTTCCCTCGCCTCAGGGCCTCCAGCACCTCCCCCACCTCTCTCTCTGGTGATGTCCCCAACTCTCAGCTCCTCCCGCAGTCTCTCTCCAGGGCACCCCCACCCTCTTCCGCACTCTGCACTTGCCCCCTACCCCTGCCCCTCCTCACCTGAAGAGCCAGAAGTGGCACTGGCTTCGGAGCCAAGAGACTCAGCAGAAGGCGTGGTGGCACCAGGCTGGGCGGCCAGCTGGTTGTTCGGGATGCCGAGGCGCCTCAGACTCTCGCCTTCCGACGTGGCCCTGCGCAGCCGTCCGAACAGGGGCGTGCTGCGGCCCGACGCGCCCCCAGAGTCCTCGCTGCTGCCGCTGCGCTGCAACCGGCTGGACAGCCGCTCCAGCGTGAAGCTGAGCCTCCTGCGCACGGTCAGCACCGGGGACCCCCGCGCCGAGCTCCCGCCCTCCGAGCTCTCCCCGTCCCCGCCGCGGACCTCCCAGGTCGGGTGCCGCTGTGCAGGCGGGGTCCTCCGTAGCCGCTGCGACAGCGACAGCGAGAGGCGGCGGACTAGGCCGGGCTCCCCGACCGCCCTGAGGTCCTGCACGGAGCGCGAGCGCTCGGGCCGTCGCACAAGCTCCAGCGGGGTTCCCGCCGGGCTGGGCCGGTACATGCCGTCCTCCTCTGAGGCCCCGCGGAAGGGGCCGCGCTCCTCGGAGCGCGAGCGGCTCAGCAAGCGCAGCCCTCGTGACAGGGGCGACTCACGGCTGCGCTTGAACTTAGCCTCAAACACGGCCTCAGACTCCAGGTTCTCGATGGTGCTGCTGAGGCTGCTGCCTGGACGAGGGGGCACCGTGGGGACCCGGGCTTTCTCGACTAGCACTGGGGGAGCTGCGGCTGAGGGCAAGCGTTTCTCAGGGACTCCAGGAGGGGGAGAGGCCACCCTGGCGAACACAGCCGCGTGGGGCTTGGGCTCTGACGGAGGCGGAGGCGCAGTAGGGCTCTGAGAGACACCCTGGGCGTGGCCCGACAGCTGAAGCGACTGTATGATCTGAGCATAGGGCGTGAGGGGCAGCGTTTGGGTTTGCAGGACCACTGGGGACTGTGCGGGCTTGGAGGCTCGGACTGGCTCTGGCGTGGGCTCTGGCGCCTTGTCTTGGGCAGGCTGGGTTGCAGAGGTATGCGGAACATCACTTGGGGGGTTGGCGGAAGGTTCCGCAGACTTGGGGGCACTGGGTTTGGGGGCGCTGGGCCGCGCAGGGCTGGATGGCTGGGCCTCGCTGAGGGCAGATAGAGAGGGAGACTCCTGCAGCCTGCGGGCCCCAAGCCTGGCTACCGGGATCTCGAGGGGTGCCCCCGCGCGGCGGTGCCGTCCCCGGGGCTCCGCCTCACCCTGCGAGAAGCTGCTGCTCTTTTGCAGGCCTCGAGTCTCGGGTGGGGGCTGGTGGTGGGGTGCCGCCTCGCTGGAGGCAGCCCGTGCCATCCGGGGATCCCGGGCACGGCCCCCCAGGCTCTCCAGCAGGGGACCCCTGAGGCCGCTGACCTTGCCATCCTCAGGGCTTCCCCGCAGTAGCCGCTGGCGCAGGGCCTGCAGCCTCTGGGCGTACTCGCCCTCGCCCAGGCCTCCCCGGGTCAGGCGGGTGGCCCCCGGGCTGGGGCTCCGGCGCTGCGGCAACTCCACAGAGGCAGCCTTGTGCAGGCCCCGGCCCGGTTCCCGCGGCCCGGCCCGGGGCAGGGCACTCTCAGCCGAGCTGCCCCTACGGAGCTCTCCCCGCCTGGGGCTGGGCCCAGCTAGAGGCTCTTGGCCTGGGGAGGGGAGGGCCTGAGGGCTGGGAGCCTCCTGATCCTGAGATGGAGCCCTTCCCTGTTCTTGCCAGTCCATGGGGGTGGAAGCCTCAGCCTCTGGGGTCCCCAGGGCCTCATCCTCAGTGGGAATGTCTGTGAGGGACACCCGGGAACCAGAGAACTCAGGCTGCAGGGGGCGGGGCACTGAGGGCAGCTCTTCAAGTTCTTCCTCTTCAGAATCGGAGGAGGATGAGAGCCCCCCGCTGGGGGTTGGTCTTCGGGGCATGGCCACCCACACCCGCTCTGGAGGGGCCCGCAGTAGTTCCGGGATGGGGCGCAGCACCAGGTGGCACTTGTAGCTGATCTGTGAGCGCTGGAGAGAGGGTACTAGGGTAAGATCTGAGGGGGGGGGGGGCCCCCCCCCCGCCCCCCCCCCGCCCCGCCGCCCCCCCCCCCCCCCCCCCCCCCCGGCGGGCCCG